>JAQIXH010000487.1:0-12976 GCA_034700145.1 Panagrolaimus detritophagus
AAACAAAAGATTGTAACATGTATTATTTTATTACAAAGAATTTTTTAATACTACAACATTATTTTTTGAAAACTAGTGTTTTTACAAAGAAAGTAATTATGTTTTTGCTGCTGATAAAAACAAACAAGAAAATATTAAAGAAGATTCTAAAATGTGTTTGAAAACTTTTGTTTATTTTTTTCATGTTTTCTTTTTTAAAACAAAACATTTCTTCCTAAAGTTAAACTTTTAAGCCGAGCCGGGCTTTTTCCGGAAGCCCGATAGATTTTTTTGAAAATTAAAAAGTTCTTTTCTAAAATTTTTTTTAACATTTACAACCATAATAATTGCATTTTAAGTGGAAACAACTGTAATCCGTCGAATTATGGTTAATGTGAACTTTTCTATACTAAAAATGAAAATTTTAGCCTTCATTTCGGCTAAAAAGTTTTAAAAAATGTGTTGTATTGATCGATAGTTTCCTTTTTATATTCATAATGGTGGATGAGCTGCAAGGGCTTAACTTCCAAATTAATAAAATGCACATTTTTCTATAAAGAAGAGTTTCAACTTGTTTGTACAATATGTTTTTGTTAATTCTGAAAGATTTTTTTTATTAAAATATTCAAATAATGTCATGTTTTAACGAAAATTTCAACAAAGCTGCAGTTTATTTTATAACAGAGAATAAAGCGATAAGAAAAGGGGGCAGGTGATCAACAACAAAAGACAAACAACTTTTTGAAAAATATATTTGCTTTCTTTCTACTGCTGTCTTTTTTAGCGATCATGGAAAGTCTGGCGCAAAACTGAATAACAATTAAAATTTCAATATTTTTGTCTTAAAAACCAATGCAAACATCCCATTTAACGTTGATCGCAAAAAAATGATGTTTCTGTTTTTTAAATTTTTTTCCGTATCGCTTTCATTTAAAAAATCTGTATGAACTTCTATTTTTGTATAATCATACAGTCTTATGGAACTTGAAACAAAATAGTAAAATTCTTACACAAAAAAGTTGTAATAAAAAGATTTTTTTTTTGAAAAAATCGATAGAAATCTTTAGCAATTTTTATAATCAATTTATTCAAATTAATTAAGTAGTGATCCCGTACCAAGTCGATCACCAAAACGAAAGAATCTTTATTTATTCTATCTCCTTATAAAAAAGATAAAAGATTCAAAAAAAAGAAATGTTTTTTTTTTCAAAAAAGCTGCATTTATAAAAGAAAACGCAGCAAAAAAGCAGATTTGTGTTCAAATAAAGTCATCAAAAGACAAACAATCTTTATAGATTTTTTTTTTGTTTTTTTAGCGTTCGACAATTAGTCATGTCTACGTGGTTGATAAAAATGCGGGAAATCCTGCAAAAGGGCATCAGACTTGAAAGTGGGCCGTTTTTGGTAAAAAGAACTTGCGATGATTATTAGCTTTCTTTTTATATTTATAATGCATGTAAAACGAGAGCAAAACCGAACCAGATTCAATTACTGGAAAAATTTAGGAGTTATGATTTTACTTATTTTATTTTTATAAATTTTAAAACCATTAGTAAAAAAAGTATGATATAAAATATTCCGAAAAATGTTGAAAACGCAATTGACTTTTTTCTGCAGTTTTTTGTTGAAAGCAAAAAAGCGTTTAAAAACAAACTAAGCAACAAATATTTCAACATTGTTGGAACAAAAAAAGAGAGAAAGAATATTCTCCATTATTTTAAAAATAGGCCTCTTGCTTAATAAATTATAGAATCAGGAATCGACCAATTTTATCGAAGATATGGGCATTTAAAATGGAGTGATTTTGTAGAAGCCATTAATCAGCAGTTGTAGATTTCAGTTTACAAAAATTAATGGGTATTCTCTTACAAGCGCTTGAATAAATATGATACAAATAATTAAAGAATAAAAAAATTTTTAGAGGTAATTATTTTTTTTTTCTCTACTCTGTAAATATAGTTTATGGAAAAAAATATATTTGTCGATTATTTGTTTTTATCAATTTATTGCTGGGTCATTTCTTGAAAGATAACAAGAAAGACAGAGCCAGTATTTATATTGATTTTCTTCTTCGAAATAGTTAGGACTAATTGAACTTTTGTCATGCTCCGGACTTACAGAGTCAACAAAAAAAAATAAATTCCTGCTATTATTACTTTTTTTTCGCTTTTCAAATTTTTTACTACTCCATTTTTTTGCTTTGGCTGTGCTGAATTTTTAATAGAAATAGAATGTTTTGTTGAAAAATAAAAAAATTTTTAAAAATAATGGCTTCTTCTTCTGTTCATTTGCATTTCAAAGGTCCCGGTATTTTACAAAATTGGTCACTTCCAGATTCAATAATTTATTTTATTATAAAAAATCCATCAAATTCAAAAGGCTGGCAAAAATTAATTCAATGCTGCAAATATTTTTTCGTTAAAAATCCAATTATGGTTATTGATGAATTAAGTTATGAAGGCGAAGGAAAATGGGAAGCAATGTTTAAAAAAGTTAAAAATGGTTCAATAAAAAAACTTAAAAAATTAATAGATTTTTCAAATATTTTATGTAAATTTTGGTTGAATGATGAATTTTTTACGTCGGTGTATGATGAACAACCATCTAACCTTGTATCATCAATATTTCCATATTTTTATCGATGTGATATAAAAAGATCAACAATACTTAACCAAGAAATTAGTTATGATCAATTTGAATTTATTTTTTCCAAAGTTAAAAGCATTAATTTATACAATTTTGTAGTAAGAAATATGAATGATGAAATTGTTCCATTCGAAAAACTTGTTAAAGCTCTTCCAAAAGTTGAACGAATTAGACTGTAAGTTAATTGTTAACAATTTTTTTAAATTGTAAATAAAAATTTTAAAAATTCTAGCGATGATGATAGTCTTGATTTTTCAAGCATCACTTCAAATACTGTAAAAGAACTTTTAAAAATTTCACATATTTCAAAAATTACCGACATTACTTTACGTTGGCTTCCTGAAAAATTTGATCTTGAAACATTTTATATTTATTTAAAGGTAACGTATTTTTAAAAAAAAAAGTTTAGCCCTTTTTTTCAGAAAAACAAACATACGAAATTCCGTATTGCCTTTCGAGATGAAATTTCTACAGCCTACAAAATTCGACTTGAAGCGATTGTTGACGAAATTATTGCAACTGAAAATCATGATTATAAAATCCCTTTTATCTATTTTGACGAAATTCGCTATGAAAAAAAATTTGAAATAATTGAATCACTTATCTATCTACAAAATAAACAATGAATATTATTTATTTATTTTGTTTTTGTTGATTTTTTTCATTGTTTATAAAAATTTTTTTAATAAATGTCTTTTATGCCAATAACTGTTTTTTTTACCAGGTCGTTCATAAAGTTTTGTCCCTTGGTTTTTTCTATACATTTTACCAGAGAATGTGAAAACAAACTATTTTTTGTATGTCAGGCCAAATTAAACAAAGGGAATTTAAATGTAAAAAATTTAAAGTTACAAATATTGAAATGTATGTGCTCATAAAAATTGTTATAAAATTGCTTGCCAAAAAATGTGACAAAAAATCCAAAACAAAAGTTTTGAATTATTTTTAAACAGCAAATCTTTTTGATTTTTTTGGAAGTTAATGACATTTTTTAAGAATAAAATTTTTGTTGGATTTGTAAATAAAAATGTGTAAAGTTTTTTTGTTAAAAACATAGAAAGTGTGGCAGAAGCTGAATGATAGTGGGCTTTCAACAACATATTTTTTCTTGTGTTTGCCATTTATGCAAAATTAAGAAATGCATAATTTTGCATTCAATGCCTTTCATTCAATTCATTCATTCTTTAAAAAAATAATTTTTTCATTCAATTTTTTGCATTTGTAAAAACAACAAACGACACAAACTAGGAGAAACGCGTAAATGAAGAGTGTGGAAGAAAGATGGGAGGAAATGAAACACTACCAAATATCAATACATCAGATAATGATGAACTTATTGAAGTGAAAGGAAAACTTGGATTTAATAAACGTCCTGGATTTGAACCATTGTTAATTAAAATTGTATATCGAAAAGGACCAAAACTTGGATTAATTATTCGAAATCATGAAAATTATGTTATAATTTCACGCTTGGATGCTGGATCACTTTGTGCTGTTGCTGTTGTACGTTTATATTTTTTATATTATGTTGGATTTGATTTTTTTTTCTTACTAAATCCTATTTTTGGTTATTATCATCATTGTTTAATTATTCGTCAGATAAAAAAGTTTTCCTGTATAAAACATTTTATTACATAGGTCAGATTAATTAACAAAAATTCTGTTCGTTATACCTTCATAATCAATGAATAAAATATATTAAAAAGTGTAATGTCGTTTTTCAACCTGTCAAATGTGTCAAATGCAAGCGAGAAAAAGTTTTTTTTACTAGTCGATTTTTTTTCTTTTGGAAATACCAATAACTTTCGACACAAAAATATTATTGATTTTTTTATGCACTGATACACAGCGTTCTGTTTGTTGCTCAGTGATCTTCTGAAAGCCAGAACTTTTTCACCAGGTCAGATAAAAAAATTCTGTTTTAACATTTTGCTCGTATCATCGAGTTATGCAAAATGTTAAAACGGAATTTTTTTATCTGACCTGGTGAAAAAGTTCTGGCTTTCAAAAGACCATTTTTACAGTGCAACAAACAGCACGCTGTGTTGAAAGGTATCTGTTTTTGTTGTTGCATTTTTCTCTTCTTTTTAATCCAATAAGAAAACCAAGACAAAAATTTCCAGAAAAATTTTATTTCTGAAATTGCGCTTTTTCCGTAACGTCTTCCCATAACAGAAATTTCTATCTATTCCGCGACGGTACAATTCAATTTTCCAAAACTACTCTTGTGGAAATTTGCCACAAAAGAAAAAATACTTTGATGCACAAAAGGTCCCGATTGTGATAAAAGGGTAAAAAACAGATTTCAAAATCTTTTTCGTCGTAAAATTTTTAAAACATTTTTGTTAATAACGTTTCCTTTGTTTCCTTTCCGCTTTTGATTTCTTTTTGCAAATAACAAAAAACACATACATTTTGTCACATTTTAATAAATAAAAAAAGAAGAAAAAATTCAAAAACGTCGGTGCAAGCAAAAACTTAAAAGAAAATTAAAAATTTGCATCTGGCGCTTTGAAAGGAAATAAAATGCTGCCATTTCATTTTTGTTCTTTGCATTCCGAAACAAGCAAATGTCAAATGGAATCATTTGTATAAATCAATCCATTGCCTTTTGAAAAAAAAATAGCGCAATTTTTTGCTCTCTCTCTTTTTTTTGCTGGAAAATGAAAACATCTGTTTTTTTTCCGAAAATAAAAAAAAAAATTCTGTTCGTTATACCTTCATAATCAATGAATAAAATATATTAAAAAGTGTAATGTCGTTTTTCAACCTGTCAAATGTGTCAAATGCAAGCGAGAAAAAGTTTTTTTTACTAATCGATTTTTTTCTTTTAGAAAAACCAATAATTGCCGTCACCAAAATATTACTGATTTTTTTATGCACTGAAAGTTATGTTCTTAAAATGTTTTTTAAAATTGTTTTTTTTCTCCAAGAATATTGGTGACATTTTTAGTTCATCGTTTTTTTAATATTTTATATATTTTTGAATCAAATCAGTAAATAAAGTTGTTATGAATTAGTAATTTTGTGAAACACTTTTCTTTTCAACCAAATAATTTAATTAAATCACTTTCTGGATGATGCACAACACATTATTTAATTATTGCTATAAAGGTGTTATAAAACATTGTTTAAAAATTATTTACATTATTTCCAAAAACATCCTTTTTGACCATTGATTAATTTATTACCATAAAAATTAAATCAAATCGTTTCTATTTATGTTGTAGTATCTTTCACTGTTATTTTCTTGGTTAATGTTTCATCTGAGCCATTTTTTTTATAAAGTTTCTTTTTTACAAAATTTCAAAGAACATTTTTCCTTAAATTAAAAACATAAAAGGCTTCTTTAAACAATTTTAATCAATTAATAAAATATTTAAAAGAATTTTGCACCGTTTTTGATTTTACGAAAGTGTCAAATGCAAAAAAAAGAAAAAGTTTTTTTGCAAATCAATTTGTTTTCCACGTCAAAAAACACGTGGAAAACAAACTGGATGAAGAAAATTATTGATTTTTCTTTTGCATTGAATGATCTTTTTTTTTGTCGAATGTTTTTAAGACTGAAGTTGTTACTTTTTTGTATAGAATACAGCAGTCAGTTTTGAATTATATATTTTTTTAAATATTTTATATATATTTCTTCATTTAATTATAGCTGGAAATAACATTTATTAATTTTCAATTATGTCAGAGGGTATTTTTCAAACAAAATTTGTACTTTAATTACGCAATCAGCATTTGAATGGTGCAATATTTAATTATTGTTTTAAAAGTGTATAAAACTTTATAAAAAATATATTTTTGTTATTTGCATAATCATAATTTTGAACATTTTAAAAAAAGACATCTAAATCAAATGTAATTGGTTTGAGAAAATTGTTTGCAAAGCTGCTTTATTAAAAAATTTGAAAACTTTAAAAGATTTGATATCCTTCAATATGGATGTTGGATTTATGTTTATCAAAATTTTTTTCTTTGGAAATAAGAAACATATGTCCATGGCTACGATGCCCGTTTTCATCAATGATTGTATAATGCAATGAAAATACGAGGTTTTTTTTATATTTGTTATTTATAGCTGTAATGTTTGACTTTTAAATAAATATTGTATTTTAAAAGTGAATATCATAGGCATTTTTTGAATACCACATGTTTCAATGTTTTAAGAAATATATTTCTCATTTCAAATTAGTAAAACTTTTATGATTAACGAATAAAATATTCAAATACTACGTGTTCTTTAAAGAAAATAAAACAAAGTATTTTGGTTCAAAAGAAAATAAATGATAAAGAAAAATAAAGACTTTTTTTAAATGTTTCAAGAAAAGACTTTTTTTGTGGGAACAACAAAAAAAAATAGACACAAACAAAAGATTGTAAAAATTCACTTTCGTTGTTTTTGTTGCGGCGATTGCTAAATAAAATTTTTCCATTTTTCGATACATATTTTTCATTTTTTCAAGTAAAGAAAATGACAAATGTTTCAGAAAAAAGACTGTTTTTTGAAAAACTCCTTTTAAATATTTGTGAATATTTTATAAATCTTACATGAATAATAAAACGAAAATATATTATGTTTTTTAAAATGAAATATGTAAAATTGATTTCTAATCAAACCGTAGTCACAAATTATACGTTTTTAAAAACTTTGTGTTTGTGAAAAATTGTTTCAGAAATGTAATAAAAAAAATTGTTTTCACAGTTTTTTATTTGTTTCAGGTTTTTAAAATTATTTTCTTAATGTCATAATTTTTAGCCATTTTTTTGATATATTAGTTAATTACTATCGGAAAAACTAGTATAAAAAATTACTGTAATTTGAGCAAGTAAGAACAGAATAAAATATTTAAATAAAAAATATTGATGAGAATTTTCTTCAACACATTTACAAAATGAAAAACCACTGATGATTACTTTTTTGCATGAATATTTAGTGAAAGAAAAAAACGTTAAAGAAAAAACACATTTTAGCTGCGTGTTTTTCATTTGTTTTGCAACCATAGACTTTTGTCAAAAATTGTGTAAAAGTGTTTCCGCTTCGATGTGTTTTTTTTAGAGAACTATTTTTAAAAAGAATAATGGATAGGTTTTTGTGACAGGTTTCTTTCAATACGATTTTTTAATATTGTATAAATTTTTTATACAATAAACAACATCAAATGAGCTTCAGGAAGAAAATTAATTAATATTATTTGAAAAAATTTTTGTCCATATTTTCTCATCCAGCATTTGCAGGGACCATTATTAAAAATTGTTGCCAAAAGTATTTATATATTTTAAACATTTTTTTAAAAAACTTTAGAGTTTCTTCAACATTTACTGTTTTTAAAAATGGACAACACAATTTTTCCATTTTTGATATTTAATAATTGAGAAGTTTAAAATAATAAAAATAATATGTTTTATTTTCTAAAAAAAAAATAAATTAAGCTTTTCGTTGGAGTTTACTTCAAACCGTTTTGAAATTTCAACCAAAGCATTTTATGATCAGTTTTTTCAATATTGAGAAATAATTTGCGGAAAAGTGTTCCCTGGAACTACTTTAGCACATCCCTGATCTCATATGGGTCTTTTGAAACAAAAAATATGTTATAGCATTGAAAAATGTTTCTTATAAAATCGGCGCTTTGTAAAAATACAGTGACTTTTGAAATACACAGACAAGGTCTTTTTGTATTTGTTAATTAACTAAAATGTTTTGGTTTTTATTAAATATTGTTTTTTTTAAATCTAGGTTGCAGTTTTTAAATATCACATGTTTCAATGTTTTCAAGAAATATGCCTTCTCATTTCAAATTTGTAAAATTTTTATGATTAACGAATAAAATATTAAAAAAAACAAATTTATTGAAAGAAAAAAGGAAAGAGTTTTATTTAAAAGAAAAATAATTGGAACATCAAAAGAAAGGATTTTCACAAATTTTTTACGAAATGATTTTTTTCGGTACGAACAATAAACAAAAAATAGTTGAAATCGATTTCACTTTTTCTTTCGAATGTTTTTCACGAGCAAAAAATTTTGAGTTGTGCTATTTTTTTACAGAAAAGAACAGACAATTTTTTAAAAATCGATTCTTTTAAATATTTTATATTAGTCATCATTTAATTAAAGCAGTAAATAAAATGATAATAAATTAATAACTTTGTCAAACACTATTCTTTTTAATCAAACAAGTTGTTTCAAATGTACAATTACAAAAAAATCATTATTTAATTATTGTATAAAAATAGGTGTACAAAAAATTGTAAAAAAATATTTTTGTTATTCACCATATTTACTAATTTTGACCATTTATTAAATTCAAAACGATTAACTCAAAACAATTGACAATCTTTTTTGCAAGCTTTTCCATTTTCATTGTTTAATATTTTTTGCTAATTTTTGTCCGAGCTTTTTTTCTGGGTAAAGTTTCTTGCTTCAAAATATTGACAAAACATGAAGTCGTTAAATTATTAAATTACGCTAATTCCTTAAACTTTTATGATTAATGAATAAAATATTTAAAAAATGTTACATCGTTTTTTGATAGTACAAAAGTCCAATGGTTAGTACACACAAAGGATTTTTTTTGGAAAGCTCATTTTTTCTTCCTTCAGCAAAACCCATTAACGTCTTTTCGCAAACTCGGACAAAGAAGCTATTGATTTTTCTAATGTATTTTATAGACAATTTTTTTCTTCGAATATTTCCAAAGAATTCCCAAAGTTGTTTCTTTTTTGTATAGAAAACAGCAGACATTTTTAAATTATAGTTTTTTTTAAAATATTTTATATATTTTTCTTCATTTAATTATAGCCGTAAAAAACATTTATTAACTTGTAATTATGTCAGAGGGTATTTGATAATTTTTCTCCTTGAGGTGACATTATTTTATTATTATTAAAAAGGTTATATTAAACATTTTTTCATAAACATCCTTTTTGACCGTTTATTTATTTATTAAAATAACAATTAAATCAAAATGGTTTTCTATTTTTGTTGTTACATTTTTCTCTGTTATTTTCTTGATTAATGTTTCATCTGAGCCATTTTTTTTATAAAGTTTCTTTTTTACAAAATTTCAAAGAACATTTTTTTGTTAAACTAAAAACATATAAGGCTTTTTTAAACAATTTTAATCAATTAATAAAATATTTAAAAGAATTTAACACCGTTTTTGATTATACGAAAGTGTCAAATGCAAAAGAAAAGGAAAAAGTTTTTTTGCAAGTCAATTTCTTTTTCATAGCAAAAAATACAGACGAACGACGAAGAAAGTTATTGATTTTTCTTTTGCATTGAATGGACAGTTTTTTTTTCTGTCGAATGTTTTCAAAGACTAATGTTGTTTCATTTTTTTGAGAAAACAGCAGACATTTTAAATTATAGCTTTTTTTATATATTTTATATGTTTTTCTTCATTTAATTAGGCTGTAAAAAACATTTATTAATTTTTTAAATATGTCAAAGGATATTTTTCAAACAAAATTTGTACTTTAATTACAGATGGTGAACACAATGAAGCAATATTTAATTATTGTTATAAAAGAGTATAAAACTTTATTAAAAATATATTTTTGTTATTTCCATTGTCATCATTTTGAACATTTTAAAAATGAAGTTGATTTGACGAAATTGTTTGCAAAGCTGTTTTATTATAAAATTTGAAATT
Organism: Panagrolaimus detritophagus; assembly: GCA_034700145.1. Lineage (NCBI taxonomy): Eukaryota > Metazoa > Nematoda > Chromadorea > Rhabditida > Panagrolaimidae > Panagrolaimus > Panagrolaimus detritophagus. The sequence goes on from JAQIXH010000487.1 coordinate 10,281, forward strand.
ATGATAGACCTGTAAACATCGATGTTGGATTTCTGTTATTCAAAATTTTTTCTTTATTTAAACATCATTTTTCTTGTTCACTGACTTTTGGCTTTTCAAATATAATGAAAAATGTGGAAACAAACAAAAAACTCTATTGTTTTAAAAAAATCCCTATTATTTAATAAAAAAATGTTAAAGGACAATTTAAAAGAAAAATGACAGAAAACATTTTTTTCTCTGTTTGTTCAACATTTTTTGGTTTGATATAAGTATTAGGTTGTATTCCTTTTTCGGGGCAAACATTTTTTTGGTTTTTGGCGTTTTCTTTTTTTCTCTCTTTAATTTAAACGCTAATAATCAACCAAAAAAAAACTAAAATCGTTTTTTAAAATGTTTTCCGGAAAGCAGCTTTGGGTTTTATTTATTGTTTCATTGGTTCAATGTGAAGATATTAATGTAAGTTTTAAACCATTTTAAGGTTAAAAAAAATATATACGTTTCCTTCAGAGCAAAAAAATTTGCAATAAATAAAAAAAAAATTCTTAAGGGGGTCGAACCCAGGACCTACCGCCTATTAGCCAGGCTTTGTGCCGTTGAGCCATTGAAACAACTTTTCGAATTTTCTTAGAAAAATGTCATTTTTGGGAGAAACAAATAATATCTAAAATTTAGATATCCGAATTGGGGTGCCAAGTTCATTGTTTTTCACAAGACGCTCTTGTAAGTTCGAGGTTGAACACTAACAATACAGTCGAAATATACAAAAAATATTTCGAGCAAATACTGTTATAGAACCTGATTAATATCACATCAAATTTTCTACTTAAAACATTTTTTTAGGCAAACGCAATTGCAAGAAATCAAAAATATGCTGATGAATGTGGAACATTTCCAATGACAACAGATTGTAATTGGGATCCTTTAATGCTTTCAATTGCACCAAAACCACAAAAAGATAATGCCTTCTTTTGCTCATATGAAGGAACTGGAAAGCTAACAATGTTTTTAACTGGAAATGATATGGCCCAAAAAGTTCTTGCTGGAGTTAAAGAAGTTTTTTCTGGAACTTATAAAAAGTTGTATTTTGCTGCCCGACCTGTTTGTTTAACATTTGAAACTTTTACACAAAATTATGCACCATATTGGGGATGTTCAGAAATTCAAAATAAGACTGCTGAATTCTTAGCTAAAATAAAACCTGATGTTATGATTATTGCACAAACGTAAGCAAATCAAAAGCACTTAAGTTAAAAATAATGAAAAATTTTAGCATGAAAAATAATGATAATTTCCGAGCCCCTGTTGCATCGGTTGAAGATGCTGCAACTGATATTGTCACAAAACAAGTTTCAGCATTTTTTAAGCTTTGGTCGGCTTACACTAAAAAAATTTTTATCATTGAACCACAGCCAACAGTTTTTGTTAATCCTGCTGCTTCAGCCGCTAAAGCTCTTGCTGATGGAAGATCATTAGATTCATACTTTATTCCACTTCAAGTAAGATCGAAAAAAAGCAGAAAAATGATACTCAAAAAAGTCTTGACTCGAAAACTTTAAATTTTTTGGCTTAATGTTCCAATCTGTCAAAAAACTGAATTTTATCTAAAAATTAAAATTTCCCAATCTAAATAATATAGCTACGTGCACGGTTTTTTCAAACTTCTCCAAATGCGATAATTTTGGTACCGAAAAATGCATTAATAATAATTGATAAGAAAAAAGATTAGTTTTCGTGCTGATAAAAAAGATGAATGACAAAGAAAAAATTAAACTACCGTAATTTTTTTAGTCGAATTTTTTGTTCCTCAATATTCTGCCTCTGCACGTAGCTAAACAAATCCTTATTTAAACAACTACATTTTAGACTGTTCAAGATCAAATTGATCCAGGATGGATGAGAATTTTGGCAGCAGTAAAAACGTGCCCAAAATGTGTTGCAATTGATATGAGAGCTACCTTCATTGAAGACGATAAATATTGGTATATTGATCAAAAAACCAATTTATCATATTTATGCGACAATAATCGATTATCTCCTGCTGGCGTAAAAAAGATGGAACCTGTTTTGAAAGATGTCATTGGGAAAGCTATTGAAGGACTTTAATGAATCAAAGAAAATATCCTTCTTGTGAATAAAAAATTTTTTGATAATAAATTAGCATACAAAACGAAAAAAGCAAAAAAAAGTTGCAGCAGCAAATCTTACAGTAAACCAAAAAGAACCTTAAAGTAAAACATGTTTTTTTGTGCCCAACTAAAACTCAACACAAGAGTTTCAACAAATAATTTATCAAACACAACAGTAATACAGATAAAAGAAAACAAACGATACCACAATCAACTTTTAATAATGTTCGATGCCTTCGTCATCACTTTGAATTTCTTCTGCTTCATCATCGCTTTCTTCTTCCTCTTCTTCTTCACTTTCAACCTTCATTTCATTTCCCAAATTTTCAGCAATTATTTGAACACCATAAACTACATCTTCTTCTTCATCGCTATCATCTTCACTTGATTCAGAATCATCATCAAATTTTGGACGTTCAATAAGTTCATTCTCTTTTTCCCAATCAATTGATGGTGCATCTTTTCCAAAATAAACAGATTCAGTATCTGTATCAGTTTCATCAAGAGGATTTGGTGCAGGATTAAAATTTTTAGTTGGACATCCAACATATAAATATTTCTTTTCCATAAAATCATAGTAGAAAAAAT
>JAQIXH010000488.1:0-12957 GCA_034700145.1 Panagrolaimus detritophagus
GCTTATTTGAACCTTGCATATTGTTCCCCATTTAATTTTACATCATATATGTCAATTTCATGAATTCAAAGAGCGCGCAACATTTTCAAAAATCATTCTAAACTCAAAAAAGTACATCTTCAGCATCATCTTGGCGGTAAAACTCAGTGATTATGAAAGATATGGACATGCAGTGACTTTTATCATGTATATCTATGCTATAAGAGTTATTCTGCCAAGTTTCGACACCACCGGATCAGATTTCGTAATTTCGCATCGAGATATAATTTTAAAAATTAGCAACATTGGGTATATCCTGAAAATGGTGTTAAAAATGGTGTTTTTCAATTAAAATAAATAAGTTTGCATTATATAAATGTTTAACACATGCTAAAATAATAAAATAAACCATAAAATACAACATTTATAATAATTTTGATTTTTTAGGATTTTTTGAAAAAAAGCGTTAAAATTCGAAAAAACTGGTTTTTTCAAAAGTAGTCAAATGTTTGTTTTTTATGTTCTGTTTGTCGAATACGATAAAATATGTTATAAAAAATGTTTAAAAAATATATTTACTTATGTTATTAAAGCAAAATAGATGTTTTTTGTATTAAATCTGCTTAAAATACCATTATTTTTTAAAAATTCCCCATATAGCATATATTGACTCCATATGTCTGAAACATCTTTTAAAAATCATAAAATTGTTTATTCTTGTCCTTAAAGTCTAAAACTTGTCATTTCTTGCCATATTTTATTAATTTTGTAATTGTTTTGAATATAACGAAAAATTACATTAGATACAAACTTTTAGTAAATTAAAAACATAAGAAATACAAAAATTTAAATAAAAAAATAGAATAATATAAAACAGTAACCTTGAATATGGACTATCACTAATAGACACTAATATTGAAATTATTAATTTTGCTGTTTGCGTTTTCTTCCTCTTCTCTGTGAATTTGACGAATCACTTCGAGAGATTCTTTTTTTTGTCGGCGGTAGTTTATTGTTTAAAAAACAGAAACAGTAATTTTTAATACTAAAAAGTAAAAATTACAGTACTCAATTATTTAAAAAAAATTTAGTTTTTATTATTAATGCATGTATTTGATTTTTTTTCAGCGTTTACTTGTTAAAAATATATAAATAAATGATTTTAAATTCAAAGGTTTGTGTTTTAACATTTTACACAAATGAAATAAAATATTCAAATAACCTAAAAAAATGTTAGTTTATTAATTTCCTATTTTTTAAAAAATAAAAAAGAAAAAGAACAAATTTACTGAAATTTTATGCAATGCAAAAAACGATGCTTTAAAATTAGCAACAAAACTGAATCAAAAAGGGAGAAAGAAAAAAGGGAATGTGTGTGTAATGTTTCATCATCTTTGTTTTTCAGTTTATTTTTAAAGAAAAGTTAAGCGGTAAGAAATATCTTTGAAATGGTGAATATTGTGGATATTGTTGTTTCTAAATGATTCGGGTGTTTTAACAGTGATGTAAATAATTTTTCCAAATAACAGCTATCGTGATTTATAGTTATAAAAAATTTAATTTTCTTATTATTAATGGAGCATTAATTTCATAATTGTTATTTAATTGTAATTCATTCGAATCATTTATTTAAAATGTGCATTAAATAAAAAATTCGTTAAAAGCAGTTTACACAAAATCAAAATAAAATCTTCAAAAACCTAAAATTAGTTTTTTTTCAAAAGTTTCTTCATTTTTATACAAAAAGAGAAGAAATGAAATTTTTGCTATGTAAAAAAAAATGCAGCAAAAATGAATCAAAAAAAGAGACAAAAAGGTTTATGCGTCTATTTATGCGTATTTCAACATTTTCAATGCCAGAACTTTTTCATCAGGTCAGACAAAAAACCGCACAAGGGGTTTAACGGCTAAAGATAGCTACTTTTCTTTTGTACTGAAAACTGCAGAGTCAGCTTAATTTATAACTTTATAAAAATCCAACAAAAAAGCAAAAATATTTATTACAATTCAAGTTTGATAACACGAATTTTGGATGTATAAAATAAATTTAATTTTAACGATAAAGAGCACGCATTTTTTCACGAGAAGAATTTGTGATCCCTGAAAAACTAATCCATGGTACTTTGTAATCACGATTTTCCGTTTCAAGAATTTCGTCAATAATTGTTTGAAGTCGAGTTTCATATTCATCAGAAATTTGACTAGAAAAAGTTAGTTGAATTTTTGTTTTCTTATTTTCCTAAAAGTTTGGTAAATGCTTTTAAATATAAAATATTTTCAAACTCTTACTTTAATATGACCATAAAAACTTTTAATATCAAAAATTTCAGGAATTCCAATTATTCCAAATTTTTCAAGGCTTATAAAACGTGGAATTTTAAGCAATTCTTTAGCGGTTTTTATTGTAATAATATTTAAAGAGTTATTTGGTAAATAGCTAAAAAAATTATTCGTGAAAACAAATTTTTAAAAAGATACCTACTATCTAAAAGTTTTTATATTCGGAAGGGCTTTTAAAAGATTTTCTAATGAAACGGCGGTTTCAAAACAACCTTTTGTTTCAGGAACAATCTCATCATTCTTCATTATAACGACGCTTCTTAAATAAAGAAATTCACATTTTGAAGCAATATTCATTAAATCATTGAAAGTAAACATGTGGTCATACACATACATTGATGTTGCATCACATTGATAAATTTTTGACATGAAAGACGTAACTACTGGCAAATTTCGAGTATTTCCGCCTACATCCAATGAATCAGTGATCCATATTTTGCTTGTGAGTTCATTTAAATAAATTTTTCTACCATTTGGGCGACTCTTTTGAATATACCATCCTTCTCTTTGATCGTAGCATAATTTTGGAAAAATAATGATAGAATTTTTGATGAAAAAATGTTTGCAACTTTGAATCACTTTTTGATAAAATTCTGGAGTTGAAGGATTATTTGTAATATAATCAATAAATGTGTCACGAAATGGAAATGTTTGGCGACGATATGTGGAACGGAAGGAAGCATTGTTTGAATAATATTTCATTAATATTTCAGAAGGTGTTGTTTCAGAATTTGATAAATCCATTTTTTTAACTAAAATTATTTTTTTATCGATAAAACATTGTAAAAAATTATTTTAGGAAAATGAACGTAATGAAAAAATGTTCATAATGGAAAGAGAATGGTAAAAGTCAAAACATATTGCAAAAAAAAGAATAATTGGGAAGATTTAAATCTCCGGAGATTTAAAAAAAGAGTAAGAGTCTCCGAATCGCCGGAAATCTCCCAGACGGGTTTCTAGTTATCATACATTTATCATTATCATACTTTGCATGATAAATGTATGATAATCATATCATACATTGCAGCTCAGAAAATAAAGAGAGACATTTTTCATTTTTCTCATGCTGCATCTCAAAAAGCAAGTCCATCAGTCTGCTATTTTTATAAAGGAAGAGAAACACAAAACAAAACTTTTTTCTTTTTTGGCGAAATTGTGTATACATCTCTTTTAAGAATTAAAATTGAAAAAACAAATCAATTTTTTGTCATTTCTTAACTTAACGCACATATATCATGACCAAACACTCGCTTCAATTTTTTTTCACAATATTTTTTTCTTCAAAATTGATAAGGTTTTAAAGAAAGAAAAATCACGTTATGTTTTCCCAATGCAACTGAAAAAAAAGACGATGAACGGGAGAATGTTTCTCCTCCTTTTTTTGTAGCTTTTCTTTTTCCTCTCTTTTGTTTCATTCAATTGCGAAACGAAAGTGAAACACGAAAACCTTCAATGTTAAATTTGTGATTTTAAAAGGATAAAAAAGAAGAAAATCAACAGTTTATTATTGTTTGACTATTTTATTTCTTTTTTTTATTAAAATTAGAATCGAAAAAAGCTTTTAGATATTGTCATAGATTTTATTTTTACTATTTTTTTCACCAGTAATAAAGATCGTTCAACTGGAAACACACATTATTAATTTTTGTGTTTAATTATTTTTTATTGCATTAATTTTTGAAAGAAAAGTTTGTTAAAAGTTATTTTGAAGTTCCCAATATTTTGTTATTTGAACGGAATAAAGTTTAAAAAATAAATAATAAGTCCTTAATTCACACAGAAGAAATATTTTTTTTTGTGTATTAATTAATCAAAATTCAACACACTAGAGGCGACTTTTTTTGACGACAAAAAAACAATGTATCTGGGTTGGAAATGTACAAAAATGTATTAAATCTAAAAAGAAATATTAACGTATAAAAACTTATATGATGTTAATAAAGTCTAATTTAATTGTCTTTACATCCAAATCGTATTTATGGTATTTCAACATTTTCGTTTTTCTTTTTATGTTTCAAAATAAGCTTTTTAAAGCCATTTTAAATGTCAATGAAACTCGTAAAAATAAAGTTCAACATTAAATCGAGGAATTAAAACATTAATGTAAATAATTTTTTCAAAAAACACAATTACGGTAATTAATAAATTCCAAAACTTCTTTTTAATTATAGTTGACGAATAAAAAAAATAAGCAATCAAAAAGCCTATTAATTTACCATAAATAAATCCCATAATTTATCACATTCGATGACAGATCCATCAAACAAAATGTACGGTACTTTAAAATCACGAATTTTGAGTTTGAAGAATTTCATAAACAGTTTTTTCAAGTGAAGTCTCATATTCATCAGAGATTTGAGTAGAAAAAATTAGTTCAATTTTTGATTTCTTATTTTACTAAAAGTTGGGTAAACGATTTTAAACAAAATACAATTAAAGATGCCAAAAAAGTATGATCATATTACTCTCTTTTTTTCTTCGGTAATATTTATTTCATTAGTTATCCAAATTTTACGTGTAATATTCGTACGCAAAAAAACGTAACAAAAATAATATTTATTTTTGATCTAAAAATTGCAGAATCAGCTTTCTTTAAAATTTTTTGAAAATCAAACAAAAAAAAACGAAAATATTTTTTACACAAAAACATTTTTTTTTAAATGTAGAAAAAATTTTTGTTGGTTTTTCAAGGAAAAAATGAGTTTTTTCTTGAAATTAACTTTTTTTCTGTATATTTCAAAAAAAACGGACATAGTTATTTTTAAAAAAAATTCAAGTTTGATACCATGAAATTCAAATGTATGAAAGAAATTTAATTTCGATAACAAAGAGTCTTCATTTTGCTATAAGAAGAATCTGTCATCTCTGAAAAATAAATCCATGGTACTTTGTAATCACGATTTTCCGTTTCAATAATTTCGTCAACAATTGTTTGAAGTCGAGTTTCATATTCATCAGAGATTTGATCAGAAAAAACTAGATTAATATTTGTTTTCTTATTTTCCTAAAAGTTGCGCAAATAATTTTAAACAAAATATATTTTTAAAATCTTACTTTAATATGACCATAAAAACTTTTAATGTCAAAAATTTCAGGAATTTTAGTTATCTCAAATTTTTCAAGGCTTAAAAAGTGCGGAATTTTGAGCAATTCTTCGACGGTTTTGGTTGTAATAATATTTAAAGAATCATTAGGCAAAGCGCTAAAAAAATAATTTGTAAAAATAAATTTTTAAAAAGATACCTTACTACGTAAAACTTTTTACATTCGGAAGGGCTTTAAAAATAACTTCTAATGAAACGGCACTTTCAAAATAAAAATCATCATCTTCTATTTTAGGAACAATCTCATCATTATTCATTATAACAACATATGATAACTCAAGCATTTGACATTTTGAAGCAATAACAATTAAATCATTGAAAGAAAACATTTGTTTATAAATAGATATTGATCTTGCAACACATTGATAAATTTTTGACATGAAAGACGTAACTGTGGGACAATCCGGAGTAGTCCCGCATACATTCAATGAATCAGTGATCCATATTTTGCTTGTAACTTCATTTAAATAAACTTTACTATCATATGGATGATCCACTGAAGAGCGATTCCCATCAGTATGCCATCCTTTGTACAAAAGGGAGAAACGTAATTGTGGAACAATAATGATAGGATTTTTAATGAAAAAATGTTTGCAACTTTGAATCATTGTTTGATACAATTTTGAAGATGCCGGATTATTTGTAATATAACGAATTAATGTATCTCGAAAAGGGAATGCTTGGCGTTGATATGTGGAATGGAATATATATCTTCGCCAACGAGCATTGTTGGAATAATATCTCATTAATATATCAGAAGGTAAAGAAGGTGTTGTTTTTGAATTTGATAAATCCATTTTTTTAGCTGAAATTATTTTTTTATGCTCGAAGACTACAAAAATTTTTGAAGGAAAATGAATGTAATTAAAAACGTTTATAGCGGAAAAAGAATGGTAAAAGCCAAAATGTATTGCAAAAAAAAGAATAATTGAGGAGAAAAATCTACGGAGAAAGCAAGGGTGGGAAACCTCCGAAGATTTAAAAAAAGAGTGAGAGTCACCCAATTACCGAAAACCTCTCCTTTATTTAAATGATTTTCTCATTACGAGAAAATCATACATTGTTGCTCTGATACTTAAAAAAGACGTTTTTTCTTTTTCCCATGCTGCATCTCAAAAAGCAAGTCCATCAGTCGTATATTTGTGTAAAAGAAGAGAAAGATAAAACAAAATTTTTTTCTTTTTTTGGTGAATTGTTTGTACATGTCTTGATTGAATAAAAACAATCAATTTTTTGTCATGTCTTTACTTAACGCACACAATATAACATGACCAAAAACGTGCGTTCATTGTTTGATTTTCGTATGCTGCAATGCAAAAAAAAGAAACGATTAACCAAATGTAAAAAAGAAAAAGAAACTGCATACTTTTATTTATGTCATTTCATCATTTTTAAACTTTCCATTTTTTGTGTAAGCGTAAATTTTTTTTAATAATCTGTAAAAAAAAACCTACAAAACGAAACATTCAAATAAACGGAAACAATCCTTTTTTAATGAGATTTTGAAACTGAAAACGTATTCTTTTTCGGCAATTATAAATTTGAGAAATATGTATGTAACTTACAAATAAAATTTAATATTTTAATATTTTTTGAAATTAGATCATACAAAAAAGCTTTTTTATTAATGGTTGGAAACATTTTGTACCAATGAATTAATTAAATTCACATAATTTTTATAATTTGATAAATTTGTAAATAATACAAAACATTTATAAAAGTAAACACAAAAAGTAAAATATTCAAAACTTAAAAGTAACGTTTTTTTACTAATTTTGTTATTTTTATGCGTTTAAAAACTGTGTTTGACGTTAAACATTTTTGTAAAGAAGAAATGACAAAATTTTTGCTCATCGATGCACTGCAAAAAAATATTTTAGCTTCGAATAAAAAGGGAGACACATGGTGCACAGCGTGTTGTACAAAATGTAATAACGGAATTTTTTTATCTGACCTGGAGCAAAAAGTTCTGGCTTTCAGAGGACAACTTTTAAATCGCAACAAACAGCATGCTGTGAGCTGATATTGATTTTTTTGTTTTCATTTTTCGTCTCTCTTTTTTATTTTTGGAATAAGTCAACATAAAAAAAGGGAAAAACGAATGGGTCCATTTGCAATTATTTGAAAAAATGCGTTGCAAAATTTGTGGTTGACTTTTTCTTTTTTAAAACAAATAAAGTTGTTTGAATATTTTATTTTTGTTTTAAAAAAAATTGCCACAGTTTTGAATAAAAAATATATTTATGTTTAAATCAAGATTTGTTAATTATAACAACCACCCTATTCACCGTTGTCGTCATAATAAAGATAACCAATAATGATGAAAAGTAAAAAAATGAATCAATTTTCTACAATTTAATTTTAGGCTTTTCTATTTTTATCAATGATTCTTTTGTTAATGAAAACAATCGCAAAAAATATAAAAATGTTATAAGAATTAATTTGATGACAAAAGATAAAGGTGGATTTCAATTAAAAAACCAATTCTTTTCAAATTTATGAGAAAATGAAACTGCAAACACATTTATTAATAGATGGTATTTCCCGATCTCTTTTTTTTAAATACAATGTACATATCTCAGAAATCCCTCGTAAAGAGTTCAATTTAAAATTTATTTTCAACAATGTTTTATTATAAAAAAAAGACACATCAAAAAATAATTTAAAATTTGAAAGCACTTTGATTAAATACGTTGAAGCTTGTTTTTATCTTTTACGATCAATTCCAGGAAAGAAAATAAATGGAGGTTTGTAACTGAATTTTTTTATGGCAAAAATTTCTTCAAAAAAGAAGAAACAATCAAAAAGCCTATTTATTTTCCAAAAACAGATCCCATAATAATTCATCATCTTCGATGACAGATCCATCAAACGAAATGTACGGTACTTTAAAATCACGACTTTGGGTTCCAAGAATTTCATTAACAATTGTTTGAAGTCGAGTTTTATATGCTTCAGAAATATCAGGAGAAAAAAGAAGATAAATTCTTGTCTTTTTATTCTCCTAAAAAGATAATTAATGTAATAAAAAAAGAAAATAAACATTAATACCTTAATATAATCGTAAAAAGTTTCAATATCAAAAGATTCTGGAATAAAAGTCATTTTAAAATAATCAAGATTTGAAAAATGTGGAATTTTCAACAATTCTTTTACCGTATTTGTTGTAATAAAATCATCAGAGGGAGGAGTGCTTAAAAGAAATTTTTTTTTATTAAAAAAATGACAAATTTTTTTTCATATTCATTTTTTAATAAACTCACTAATAAAATTTTTTAACTTTTGGAAGGGCTGCAAATATTTTTTCTAATGGAGAAAAAGAGCCATCAGCATTTTTGATAATAGAAGTTGGATCTTCAAAAGTTCTTTCACTGCCACCGTCGAATCGAATTGTTTCAGCATTTGAAGCAAGAAAAATAAGTTCATCAAAAAAGAGATTTTGATCACATAAAGTAAATGTTTTTACATCACTTAGATAAATTTTCAGGATTAAAGATGCCAAAAAATTATGATCAATTTCTTCTCCAATTTCATCGATAATATTTATTTCATTATTTATCCAAATTTTACAAGTAAGATTCTTAAAATTAACAAGTTTTTTGTTGAAAAATGTTTGCCATTCATTTTCATATACCAAAGATAAATCAGAAACAATGAGAATAGGATTTTTAAAGAAAAAATATTTGCATGATTGAATTATTTTTTGATATACTTTTGCAGAAGATGGATTTTGTGTAATATAATGAATTAATGAATCACGGAATGACCAATTTTGACGATAATAAGAATCATAGAATCGAGTCTTCTTCTTTGAAGGAACTTCTATTAACTTGTTTTCTTCTGCTTTTCTTTTTCGAGTTGTTGGGAGCAAAATTGAAAAAGATGTTTCTTTAGAACTTCGTAATTTCATTATTCGATTAAAAAATATTTGTCCATAATAAAAGATATCTAACAGTTGTAAAAGATAAGAATTTCTAAACAATCAAAGTTTATTCAACAAAAAAATCGTCGATAAAAAAAATTTGCAAGCAAAAGGTTTATTGTCATTTGCAAACACTTTGCCACATAATGAAAATTTTTGTTAAATATTTTGCTCCAAAATTTTTTTGTTTGATCAATTTCTTCCAGGGATGAAAATCCGGCCGGCAGGCTGAGGCCGTTGGGTTTCGGCCGCAATATTTTAACAGAAAAAAATGAAAAAACAAAAAAACAAAATTAAAAAAAATCGAAAACGAATTTAAGGGGAAAAACGAAGAAATTTTAGTAAAAAAATTTTTTTAAATTTAACGAGGCCAACCGCGGCCGGCCGCACTTTTCGGCTGGATTTTTCATCCCTGATTTCTACTCCAATTTCAGGCATCTACTAAATTGCGGTAGCGTTAGGCAAAAAAATGAACAAAAATATATAACTACTATTCCAAAGATCGAGGTTCGACTGTACTTTTGTTTTGTTCTAAAAATTGCAGAAACAGCTTTTTTATAAACTTTATGAAAATCAAACAAAAAAAAACGAAAATATCTTTTAGACAACAACATTTTTTTTAAATGCAGAAAAAATTTTTGGTAGTTTTTCGAAGAAAAAACGAGCATGAAATTTTCACTTTTTTTTCTGTATATTTGAAAAAAAACACAGATATAGCTATTTATAAAAAATGTATTAAATTGATTTAATTTTGGTTATAAAGGCCACGCATTTTATCATCGGAAAAATCTGTGATCCCTGAAAAATAAATCCTTGGTACTTTGTATTCACGATTTTTCGTTTTAAGTATTTCGTCAACAATTGTTTGAAGTCGAATTTTATATTCATCAGAGATTTGATCAGAAAAATCAAGAAAAATTAATGTTTTCTTATTTTTCTAAAGGTTTGGGCAAATAATTTTATACAAAATACATTTTTTAAATCTTACTTTAATATAACCAAAAAAACTATTAATGTCAAAACATCCAGGAATTTCATTCATTTCAAATCTATCAAGGCTTAAAAAATGTGGAATTTTAAACAATTGTTCAGCGGTTTTGGCCGTAATAATATTTACTGAATTTTTAGGTAAATAACTAAAAAATAATTGGTAAAAATTGATTTTTTAAAAAGATACCTACTATCTAAAAGATTTTACATTCGGAAGGGCTTTAACAAGTGCTTCTAATGAAACGGCAGTTTCTTCTTTTTCAGGAACAATCTCATTACTGTTCATTATAACAACATTTGATAAATAAAGCATTTCACATTTTGAAGCAATAACCATTAAATCATTGAAAGAAAACATCTGGTTAGAAATATGTATTGATTTTGCATTACATTGATAAATTTGTGGCACGAGAGATGTGACTACTGGCCAATCTGAAGTACGCACCCATACTTCCAATGAATCAGTGATCCATATTTTGCTTGCAATTTCATTAAAAAAGACTGATCTGTCATTTGGACGATCCTTTGAAGGGCGACTCCCTTCAGCATACCACCCTTTATATCCAAGGGAGAAACGTAAATTTTTAACAATAATGATAGGATTTTTGATGGAAAAATGTTTGCAACTTTGAATCATTGTTTGATACAATTTTGAAGATGCCGGATAATTTGTAATATAACGAATTAATGTATCTCGAAAATGAAATGCTTGTTGAAGATATGTGGAACGGAAGGAAGCATTGTTGGAATAACGTCTCATTAAAATATCAGAAGGTGAAGAAGATGATGTTTCCATTTTTTAAACTAAAATTATTTTTTTTTGTTAAAACGTTACACAAATTTTAGAAGGAAAATGAACGTAATGAAAAATGTTTATAATGGAAAATGAATTTTGAAAGCCAAAACATATTGCAAAAAGATGAATAATTGAAAAGATTTAAATCTCCGGAGATAGCAAGGGTGGGAAACCTCCGAAGATTTAAAAAAAAGAGTAAGAGTCTCCCAATCACCGGAAATCTCCCAAGCGGTCTCATGTTTATTTGAATGATTTTCTCATTACTGGCACGAGAAAATCAATCATACATTGCAACTCCGATAATTAAAAGAGACATTTTTAGTTTTTCTCATGCTGCATCTCAAAAAGCAAGTCCATCAGTCTGCTATTTGTTTAAAAGAACAGAAAGATAAAACAAACTTTTTTCTTTTTTTGGCAAAATTTTGTGTACTTGCCTTGACAGAATAAAAAAATCAATTTTTGGTCTTGTCTTAACTTAACTCACATAATAATATATAATCACCAAAAACGTGCGTTCATTGTTTGATACTTGCTTGAATTTTTTTTTTCAGAATTGATAAGATTAAAAATCACGGTATTTTTTCCCAGTGCAAATGAAATAAATAAAAATTAAGTTCTAAAAAATACTTTATCATTATTTTGTTTTTTAATTTTTTTCCAGGTTTTAAGGAAGAAAAAACGCAAATAAAAAAAATTTTTTTTGAATTGTCAGTTACCATAACAAAATTTAAGGTGCGGGGCAAATCAAAAATGAAACATCAGCTCCAAAAACCGATTGCATATTTTTAATCAAGATATATTTTCTAAGAGGAATTTGGCATTTATTCATTTTTTAAACAAATAAAATTATAAAGGCGGGATCAAAAACAATCATATTTTTTTCATTTAAAGTAGATCCAAATTTGTTTATTTTTATTAAAAATCTGCGTTTTTTTCTTTATAAAAACTTGTAGCATTTTTGTTACCCAAAATTTAATCCCAAAAATAAACATTTGGCATCTAAGTTAAAGAAATGGTCGCAACGATAATACACTAAGCTATTTTGGACACGTTCATTGTGTTCGATACGGGTCCATTTGGATTGATAAAGCTGGAAATATCGTCACCCTAATTTTCTCAACTCTACAGAAAAATTTAAATTTATAAAATGGAATTTAAATGGCAAATATTTTTTTGTCTATCATTGAAAAAACAACAACATGAAAACAAACACATCAATGAACATTATTTTTAAAATGACAATTTTAAATTTATTTTATGAATGGCATAAATATTAAATTTCATTTTTTCTGTATTCTTTTTTGTGCCCACATCAAACCACCCTGGTCGTTGCTATAAGTTACAGATTCTGGTTTATATTATTTTCAAAAAAGTGCATTCCCATAATAGTAAAAAAAATGTTGCATTTGTTTCATAAAAAATGTAAACAGAAAAAACTTTAGTCGAAAATTCAGTTTTGGCAACTAAAGTTGAATTAAAAATGTCTGAAATAATAAAAATTTGTTTATTAATAATTTTCAATTTATCTTATTCAACTTTTGCAACTTCAAATTTTGTGCATTTAATTGGATATGATATATTAGCTGAACCTTCGACAACTTTTTCAGGTGTTACAGATGAAGATGGATGTGCCGAACAATGTGTAACAAATACAGAATGTATTGGATTTGATTATTTAAATTCAGATTGTACACTTTTAATAAATGTTAGAAATATTGTTACAAATATTTCTGCATTGATAGAACTGCTGATACAGATTTTGGGGATTTGGATTTGACAGAAACTGATAAACTTGTTTATTCAAATGCATATTTAAATAGTTCATG
>JAQIXH010000489.1:0-12956 GCA_034700145.1 Panagrolaimus detritophagus
TTCGAAAACATGTTATCAGTATATAAGTTTGCTGATAAATATGATATCAAATTTATAACTGTAAGACTTCTCCATATAATAAACTCTTACAAAATCTTTTTAGAATCATCTGGAAGATTGTTTGATTAAAAATATTTGTACTTCAAATGTTTGTCAACTTGAAAAATTTTCTACAGACTTTAATGTTACAAAACTACATCAAAGTTGTGTTGATTTTTTGATTAAATGCTTACAAGAAAATATTCCTATTCTTGGGGCAGATAGTCTGGAAAAGGATTTTGTTTTTTCATTGTTTTTAAAAACTCTTTCTCCTGTTGTTGAAACTGATACCAGTGTTTAATCAAAATTTTTATTGCTCATTGTTTTTGTACATATTTTTCCGTACCGAAAAAATATAATTTTAAGAAAATATAAACAGAATATTGTAAAAGTTTTAATAATCACCACCAAAGATGAAACAATTTTTCTAATTTTTCTCTTTCGAGATCAATGAAATAAATCATTAGTGGTTTACAAAGGTGATCTTTTTCTCGAATAATTTCATTGATAGTTGCATATAGACGATTTTTGTAATCTTCAGAAACAGAAAACTCTAGCCAGATTGATGTTTGTTTATTTTTCTAAAAAACCTCCATTCAAACCCCTTCCGGCCTCCAAAATATATTTGTACCATTCATTTTTATATTTCTTTCAAGATTAAAATTGGATTCATGTCAAAAAATATTTGCAACTTTGGATTAACTTTTGATAAACATTTGGAGATTTATTTAGGGAGTTTTATTGTTATTTCTTTTCTTTTCTTTACTTTTCAATAATCTTTAAAATAACGGAGAATGCGATAATATTACAGTTATTTTTTTTTGTTATTTTTTTAATGTGTTGTGTTTAAAAATGGTAGCATAAGTTTATTTCAACATAAAAATTTTAGTGTTCTAGTTTAGTAGTACCCCTTCTTTTCGAACATTTTTGTTACAAAATTTGTTTTGCTCCAATTTTTTTCCACTGTAGTTTTATATTTTAATGATAATTGTTTGTAAATCTGTTGTTTTTTTTAAAAAGATTTGTTTGTAAATCTTTGAAAAAAACAACAAATATGTTTTAGTCCATATGGACGGTATTGAAGATTGTGGGCTAGCAATGGTTGCAATAAATTATCCAGAATGTCAAACCGTAATTGGAGGGCAAACCCATCAATTACAAACTAGTAACAGTGATGCAACAACAGAAATGCGACATGGTTTAGCTGGTTACATATTACTGATCCCTTTGTTATTCCGACATGGACCGGAATTTTATAAAACTGCTAAAAAGTGTGTTGTTAATGTTTTATTTTTCAAACTATGAATAAATTTTTTAAAAACCAATTTTGTACAAAAGTATTTATTGGTAGCAATAACAAAAAAATTATTTTTTGGGTAAGAAATTTTATCAAAGCAGATAAAAAAATTGTTTGAAGATTTCCGAGAATTACTAAATTAACAAATGATCACTAATAAGTTACGACAAATATTTTTTTTTCGATTAATGTTTGAAAAAATGTCATATTTTTCTACCAGAATTAATTATGTCGCAATTTGCAACAAAATTGGCAATAGGTAATGTACAATAATTGTTAATTTTCTACAGTTTTTTGATAACAGGTTTGTTTTTGCTTTTGTGCTCTCTTCCGTATTGAAATGTTTTAATTAAATGTGAAGGAAGAAGCAAACAATAAAAGTTTTTTTGACTGATTACCGCTTATCAAGATCATTAAAGCATTCCTTAAAGAAAAAACATCATAAAAACATAGCTGCACCTTCTTTTTTTTATCATACGTTTTTTCTTTGTATAATCACACAATTAATGGATTCTTTAAAGTACAGAATTATGAAATAAATGTATATTAAATAAAAATGAACTTTGGCATTTATTTTTCTCAGTGGCTTTGTCGCCTTTTTTATAGGCTTTTTTTATAATTTTTGTCATTGCCTGACAAATTTTAAAGATACTGTCGAGCATGCAATCAAATGTGTGTGTACAACTTGTCGCTAATCAGATGTTATCCAACCTGATTTTTCAATGAATATCATTTTTGAGATCTCAAAAAATTTTTAAAAAAGCTATCAGAATTTGGTGATTAAAATTTTTTTATAGTTTTATCGAAACAAACAGTTGTTATTATTTTGATTATCATTGACAACCCCTTTAAAAGACAGAACTGGCTTCAAAGAAGTCTTTTCAAGACCGTTTTTAAAGAACTATTTTGATGCTTAACCTTTAACATTTTTTCCTGAAACTTTGTGATATACCCATAATAAATTGATTTTTTAGTGTTCAGCGCATAAAAGTGTATAAACAAGTGTTGTAATTAGAAATTCGAGATAAAAAAATGAGAGTTTTTTCAAAAAAAAAACGAGTAAAAGTTTTGTTAAAAAATACTAGCAAAATTTCAACGTGTTTTTTTTTTCTGAATCTTTGTAACAAGTATGGCAAAATATCTTTTTTTTGTTTTTAATTAGGGAATAATGGACTACAATAAAATGCTGTGCCAAAAGTCTTTGGCAGTCAAAAAAGTTGATTTTACCGTTTTTTGAAATTTGTCGGCCAGTATTGCCACAGTTTTCAAAACTTGTGATTTTTATAGTTGACAATAAAAATAAGACTGCAAGATGCAATTAATTTGACAATTTTCGATGACATTACAATGATCAAGATCAAAAGAAGGCGGATCATCATTTCTTTATTGATAAATATTGCACAGGGGCGTGTTTGAAGAGTTGAACTGATAACGGATGTGTACAAAATGCTGAGCAATTTAGTTGTTAATTGTCAGAAAAGAGCGAAATCCCAAAATATTAGGTAAACAATGTTTGCGAGGGCTGAAGCCTTCCCCCGACTAAGTTTTTTGGAAAACGATGTACTAAGAATGCCCATAACCTTCAGATTTAAATGCTCTAGAAACTCCAATTTTTTGATCAGCCTTTCCCAGGCTCCCCAAAAATCTTGTGTAGGGCCTTTTTGTTTAAACATTTCATTTTCTTTGCGGAGCTTACTATTTCTTTTTCTCAATTTCTTTTGCTCCGATTTTTCGACTTTTTTAATTCTTTTTTTTTTAATGCTTTTGCTCTCTGTTAAACATTAATGTGAGAAACACGCCATTAGTCATACATTTTTTTGTAAAAGTCCATTATTCTGACAATGAAAACAAAACTGTTAAAATATCTATGCTTTCTTCTTTGCGTTTATTTCCACTATTGATTTTAAACATACTAATTTTTTTAAATTTCAGTTTACAGTAAATAACTACATTCACTTAAAAACAAAACAATGGAAAAAGTTCTTGCAACCATGAATGAATTGCAAGATGTCTTTGACACAATTGGTGATCGTTCCAATGGAATTCAACTTCCGGAAATTGTTGTCGTCGGTTCTCAAGTAAGCTTTCTGTCTGTCTTTCCCAGATGATAAAAATGGATTTTTTTTATATTTTAGTCGGCTGGAAAAAGTTCTGTCATGGAAGGGATCGTTGGAAAAGATTTTCTGCCACGTGGAAGTGGTGTTGTTACTCGTCGTCCACTTTTGATTCGCTTAATTCATACACCTTTGGATGACCCAAATCGTAAAAAAGGTAATTTAATATTATATTTTGTAGTTTTTGAAGGTCCCTAAAACCTGCGAAATTAACAATATAAAAGGGAGCGGAGCAGCAAATACAAGTTGTTTTACATTGCTTATAGGAATTCGTACTGTAACGATAGTTTTTTTCTATTATTTTTTCTAAATAGTAAATAAGATTGATGAACCTCCACAAGCAATGACAAAACAGTTTGTATTTCGTGCGACGCTCACTTTAATAAATTACAGAATACGGTGACAATGATTGGGCAACATTTAAACATTTGCCAGATAAAGTTTTTACTGATTTTCAAAAAGTCCGGGAAGAAATCGAATTTGAAACGGATCGAGTATCCGGTAAAAACAAGGTTAGTTTTTTAAAAGCTCTATTTACGTTTTTTTTGACAAAAACATTATTGTTTTAGGGAATTTCGGATGAACAAATTAGTCTTAACATTTTTTCTGCAAAGGTCGTCAATTTATCTTTAACCGATCTTCCCGGTATTACTAAAGTTCCTGTTGGCGATCAACCTAGTGATATTGAAGTTTGAACTATATTTTTTTTTCATTTTTGAAAACCATTTTATTTTAGGATCAAATTACAAAAATGATTAAGTCATATATTGTAAACCCGAATTCTTTAATACTTGCTGTTACACCCGCAAACACGGATTTCGCAAATTCAGATGCTTTAAAACTTGCTAAAGAAGTAGATCCAAATGGTGAACGAACAATTTGCGTTTTAACAAAACTTGACATAATGGATAAAGGTACAACTGCAATTGATGTTTTAACAGGAATTACTATCCCGGTTAAACTTGGAATTATTGGAGTTGTTAATCGCTCACAGGCAGATATAATTTCCAAAAAATCGATCGAAAAATGCCTTGAAGCTGAACAAACTTTTTTACAAAATAACTATCCTGATTTAGCTGAACACAATGGTATTCCTTATTTAGCTGATTATTTGAGCAAAGTATGCAAACTTAAAATTTGCTTTTAAAGATAATATTTTTAGCTTCTCATTAATCATATACATAAATGTTTGCCAAATATCAAACAAAATATAGCAAAGTTAATTCTTCGAAACCAAAATATCTTAGCAACACTTGGTGAACCAGTTTCTGATAAAAATGCAACAATTTTACAAGTTATTTCACGGTTCTCTAAATATTACGCAGCCGCTCTCGATGGTAGCTCAAAAGAACTTGAAGGCAATGAATTGTATGTTTGAAAATTTTAATGAACAAAAAAATTACTTTTTTTAATTTTCAGAAGCTGTGGTGCTAGAATTTGCTACATTTTTCATGACATCTTTAATAGGGAAATGGATAACATTAATCCAACTGAAGGTTTGAATGAAAAGGAAATTCTTACAACAATTCGGAATGCTGCTGTAAGTTATTTTAGAACGACTCCAACCAGGGTTGTGCGATATATCGGTATCGGTATCGTTTTACTGGGAAAATTTGGCAAAACGATACCGATACTTTTTGCCCAGTAACAAAAAAGTATCGCACAACCCTGACTCCAACTCCGGAGTCGAAGAGTCTACTTCAGAGATTCAGGTTAAGAATTGAAGTCAGAGTCATTGCTTTCAAAAAACAACAAAAGAAAAGATGCAGCCGGTGTTGACAAATATGCACCGTAGCCGACTCCGACTCTGGGCCGTTTTTTTAATATTCAAGACATTTGTAGGGAACAAGACCTGCTTTATTGGTTCCGGAAAATAGCTTTGATTTTTTGGTCACTAAACAATTGAGCCGCCTTGAAAAACCAAGTATAAATTGCGTTGACTTAATTTTTGAAGAGCTTCTTCGAATTGTTAATAATTGTGGATTTGAAATGAAAGAAGAAAGAAAACGCTTTCCACGGTTGTATGATCGCATTGATGACATCCTTCTTAGATTTCTTGAGCCTCGAGTAACTGAAACGAAAGCATTTGTAAAGAAAATTGTTCAAGTCCAGCTTTCATATGTTAACACAAAGCACCCGGAATTTAATAATTCCGAACTCGCTAAAATGTTGGAAGAACTTGGAAAAGACCTAAAAGAAGATGAAAAAGAAACTAATGCAATTCATGGACAAGTCTGGGATCCTACAACCCCATTTGTTCCAAAATTGCCTGATATTGGGATATTAGAACCGATAGTAAAACCTAATTCAACAAAAAATTCTTCACCCTTGTTTGAAGTCAATCAAACTGTTTCAAGTACTTTCCTTGGACATGGAAAACTTGGTGTTCAAACTACTCGACAAATTGAAGAATCACAGCGGCATCCTTTAACTAAACGTGAAAGACGAGATCAGATGCTTATCGGTAAAGTTTTGATTGTTTTTTCAAAATATCCAACTTTATTGTTGGCAATTCAGTTCGAAATTATTTTTGTCTAAAGAGCAGTCAAAATTAATCGAAAAAATTTATAGTTTTAAAAACAAAACAAATATAAACTTATTATTTTAGAAAAACTGATCAAAGGATATTTTGCCATTATCCAAAAAATTATCAAAGATATTATCCCGAAAGCTATTATGCATGGAATCGTAAATGAAGTTCGGGAAAACTTCCGCGACGAACTCGTTAAAAATTTGCATAAATCCGCTGATATCGATGAATTGGTATCTGAAAGCAGTGCAACAAATGATCGTCGAAAGCGGGCTTCCCATCTCTTAGATGATCTTAACAAAGCCGACCTGATTTTAAACAAAATCCGTGAAAATACAATTTAAATTTGTTTTTGCTACAATTTAATAACAGCATTTCTAACATATTTTCAACGTTATTATTTTTTAAAAAAAGGTTTTTTTTTAAATTTTTGAAGTTCTTTTAAAATTTTCTGTTTAGCTTTTTTTGCAATTATGTTGTGTTTAATAATTATTGAATAAAATTTTTTATGAAAATTAAAAGAGTTCATCCATTCTTTGTAATATAATTTACCAGATTGTTTATAAAAACAAACAGGACAGTGTAATCGACTGGTAGTGCAGTCATGCCCATGCGTATTCTAATTGCTTTTAAAACATCAATATTTATGTATCAGTGAATACAATTTAATATCAAAGCATCGTTCGCGATCATAGCGATTTTTGCTTTGATATTAAATTATAATAATATCAAAGCATCGTTCGCGATCATAGCGATGCACTAGCATTTTTACTGAATACGAAGAAAGTTCGCGTAATACAAAAAAAGTGGTTTAACAAGTTGGAACCAATATTTATAGCATCGATTGTATCAAGACAAAAAAAAATTTCGAAACAAAAAAGCTTTTTTTAAAAGAAAAAAACGAATATGTTGAAAATGAGTTTTTGCATAGATCTATCAATGCCAATTACAGTGTTTTAGAACAGGATGATAAAGTATTTTTGAATGATCAAAAAATTAATGTTTTTTTTTTCAAAAAACGTTTATCAAATCGGAAAAAAAAGCAAGAGATAGACTCGCTGAGTTTATTAATCTCAATTCAAACTCATGAAAAAAAATTATTCAAATAACTTTAAAAAAATAATAATTTAGGCAGACCATGTTTTTTACTATCATAGAAGCGGCTTTTATAATAAAATATACAATTTTATTCCACATTAAAAAACCATAAATAAACAAAACAAAAATTGTAAAAAACAACTAAAATCAATGTCTTCTTTTTCGATCACCAACTCGTTGACGACGTTGTGGTTGTTGATTTTCAGAATCAGCTAAAAATAAATATTGAAAAAATAATATCGGAACAAAAAGCAAAAACTTACAATTAAAATCATCATCAAAATTATCCGGCATATTTGTACCATCATTTACAGAATCATTGCTATTGCTTCTTCTTTGACGTCGATAATTTCGAGCAGGTGAAAGTTGACTGTTTGAATTTTCTGAACATGAATCACTTTCAGATTCTGATGATGAAGATGTAACTTCACAAATTGTTGGAGAAGAAATTGGAGATTGACGACGTCTATTTTGAAGGCGATGTTGTTTTCGATCTTGAATATTTGATGATAATGGAATTCCTATAAAAATCAAAAAAAAAGATTTAACCCAAAAAGTTTAAAAAACTTACCATATTTTTCTAATGTATCGTCCATTGTTGATGAAAGAGCATTATTTTTTTTAAAGGTTTTTGTTTTTCTTTTGACAGTAATTGTTTCAACAGTTTCATAATTTTTATGTCTTTTTTGATTCTGATGATTTTTACTTGTTCGTCGTTTTTTTTTCTTCCTTTTTTCAACTGCTAATTCACTTTTTTCAATTTTTGATTCACTTTCTTCCGATTCTCGATGCTTTTTTGTCTGAACATTTTTCGCAAGTTTTTCAAAGTTTTTTGCATATTCTGGATTTGCATTCAAAATTTGATGAATTTGTGAAAGGGTTTGTTCTTTTTGAATTTCATTTTTTGAAGCTTCAATAAAACGTTCTTTTTCATTATTATTTTTCTTTCTTAAATTTGAATTATTTTCATTTGATTTATTTATCTTCTCTTTTTGCTGTTGTTCAAAATTGGTTTTTTTCGATAAAATTTCTTTTTCAAGATTATTCAAAACTGCCCATATTTTTTGATTTGATTCAAAAAGAAATAAATAATTTTCTTGTTGATTTTGAATTGTTTCATTTAATCGCTGAATTTCAATTTGTTGGTTTTCAATTATATTTCGCATATCCATTATATCTCGAGTTGAACCAATTGGTGCTGGTCGTCCAGATAACATTGTATTGAATAAATAGAAATGTAATATAATAAATAAAAGCTAAAATTTTTAAATTAATTAAAATTAGTAAATGAAAATTATTATTATCGCGAAAGAGAAGTAAAGAAAAACAGTAAAAAAACAGAAAAAATTAAACTTGGAATTTGTTTTCTGAGATGAAAAAGCAAGCGTTTCTTGGCAAAAAAATCGATTCAAAAAAAATAATACCGTTTTAGTAAAATACTGAAAAAGAGAGAAACTTTGCCTTTAAATAATATGGGTTTATTGCTCACATAATCAAAAAATCAATAATTATTAGCAAATTTTTTCAAAGGTTTAAAAAATTTTAAAATGCTTTTTATTGTCTTCAATAATGAATGTGTAAAGGAATTGTGGCATTTTTTTACCGAAATATTAATTTTTTCTTGTGAGGGAAGAGATTTTTATGGGAAAAAATGCAGAGATTGAATTTCGGGAAAAAAGCAGCAAAGAAAAATGGGATTTGCAAAAGCTGCAGATAAAAAAATCAAAGGCATGAAATATGTTGGAAAACGGAAACTTTATTTTACTTCATGCCTTTGATTTTTGCGGCAAAGAATTTTTATCTAAAAATACGTTTTTTACATAAAATATTCCACCTCCAACAAACTCTTAAAATTTCTCTGTAATCTAAATTTTTGCCATTCAAACTATTTTAGCTTTTTGGTCCTTTAAAAATTCCAAAAAACACTTTAAAAATTTTTTCCCCAAAAATAGTTACAATCGAACGTGCAAATTTTAGTTGTTTTTTTCTTAATTATTCATATTACGTTTTTTTCGTTTTCGTGTGAAAAAAAATACAAAGAAGATGTTTTTGGAGCCTCCTCAAAGAAAGAAACCGCTTTTGCAAATGTCGCTCTTCAAAAAACAATCCATTTTTAGAAAGAATTTTGTGGATGTTCTTTGTGATGGATTTTTAAAAAGTTGTTACTTTAAAAGTAAAATAAAATTTCCGTTTTTTAACACTTTTCATGCCTTTGATTTTTGCGGTAAAGAATTTTTATCAGCAACTTTTGCAAATTCCATTTTTCTTTGTTGCTTTTTTTCCCGAAATTCAATCTCTGCATTTTTTCCCATAAAAATCTCTTCCCTCTTTTTTGGCAAAAGAAACAAAGAAAAAACTGTTTCATCTGCTTTTTTTTTCTTTAGGCATTTTTGAACATGAAATTTGATCCATTTTTACGTCGCGTTTTTTCTCATGCCAAAAAAACTAACAAAGAAAAAAAAGCTGTGGATTCGCATGCAACTCTCTGTTTTTTTACTTTTTTATTCTGTCTTCTTTTTTTATTATTATTGTTATTAGCTGAACTCCAACAAAAGTGTAGGTTATCGTTCGTGAGAAAAAACATGGCATTTTTTAGAGGTTTTTTTCTTCGTGTCTTTTTTCTGTTTTCCTTTTCCGGTTTTTTATTTAAAACTTTTTTTGTGTGTCTATTTTTATTCCTTTTTAAGCTAAAAATGGAAAATGGATAAATGTTAACGGAAAGGTCATTGAAGCGATTGAATGTTTAAATTTTATTTCTAACTTTTTTCGAAACGTCTTAAATAATTTTTGTGTGGCAAAACTTGAAAATTTTTGTTTCAAAATCTATCACAATTTTGCTGTAGCTAATTATAACCATATCATTTAAGGATGTTGTTTGAGACTTTAAACTGTACTTTAAAAAACTTTAGTTCATAGGGTCCAAAAATTGTTGTTTTTAAAGCTGTCTCGTCGAATGTACTCTTGCCTACTTTTCAGCGCCATTTTTGTCTATCCGCCATGATATTACCATTTTTGTTTTAAACTCATTCCTAAAAACTTTTGCAAAAAGCTTCTTTTTTCTTTCGATTTTTCCACCATTTTTTTTCAGTCTTTTTTACTTCAAGGTTTAAAAATAAACTTTCGTCTCTAAACAGACAAATCACAATGTTTTAAAAAAATTTTGATTTTTCTAAAACAGACTATCGAAAATTATCCTCAAATTTTACCTCCACTTTTTCTTTCAAAGTAAAATATTTAACAAAATCGTTTTTTTGTGCGATAAAAATGGATTCCGAAAAACTTTTCATAGGCAAATAAAAAAAAGTGTTATGAATGTATGAATGATAATAAAAATAAAACAATTCACCATTAAAAAAAGATGCTACATTTTCAAGTGACCAAAAACAGAAAACAAAAGCATTTTTATTGTTGAAAGTTTTTTACATTTTTTGCTTGTTTGAACTTCAACGTTTATTTCTTTTTTTGTATAGAAAAAAAATTCATGGTCAAAAAAGGATCCCTTATTTTTTTTTGTCCGAAGTAATTTAATTTTATAAGTTTTTTTCGGTTGTGAACAACTGTTACTTGGAAAATCGTTGCTTTGGATTACTTTTTCGTAACTTTTTTTAGTCATTTTTGACCGTCGTTTTTTATATCCGTTTAGGGAGTTTTATTGTTGTTTCTTTACTTTTCAATAATCTTTAAAATAATGGAGAACTCGATAATGTTACAGTTATATTTTTATGTTATTTTTTTAAACTTTTCATGTGTTTAAAAATGGTAGGATAAATTTATTTCAACATAAAAATTTTAGTGTTCTAGTTTAGTAGTACCCCTTCTTTTCGAACATTTTTGTTACAAAATTTGTTTTGCTCCAATTTTTCCACTGTAGTTTTACATTTTAATGATAAGTTTTAACAACAGTTTTTTGATCATTTTGTCTTTTTTGAAACTGCAACCTTATAAATGATAATAGGTCAAAACATAACATCCCATTAATATTCTTCCATCAAAGATCGTCTATCTTTTCTGTTGTTTTTGAGATCATTTTGTCACCTCAAAATTTATTTTCGACGCGTCATCTTTGAAGCAAAAAAACAATTTTTAAAAGTAAAATTTTTAGTGTTTTTTTTTACTTTTACTTCTTTTCACAACTTTCGCTTTTTTCTGTGCCATCAGTAAATTTTGTTAAGTTTTTGTGACGTTTTTTCGACGGCAAATCTTTTGTCTGCAAAATTTTGTTTGTTTCTTTAAATTTATTTTAAAGAAACATGTTTTTATTTATTTTAGGACAAAGATTTAAAAACACTGTATTAAATATTTTTATTCTTGTTTCCTTTTTTGACACTTTTGAATTTCATTTTTGTTATTCGAGAAAAGTTTGAATTTTGTGCTGTTTTTTCTTTCCTAAAAATGGTGCTTATTTTTTATTCGGTTGTTTTTTTGTCTTTAACTTTTAATAACGTCTTTCATATTAATTCCAATAAACACTTATTGGAATTTCAAGGTGGTGGTCTTTTGTAAGTTGTTTTTTCAATTAAATTACAGATGTCTGGTTTTTTTTAATTTTGAAACTTGGACTTTCATTTTCTAGTACAGAATTTAAATTTTTTGAAATTTTGTTTTTAATAGTATTCTGCCTTCATTTTTAATTTAATAAAATGAATTCTAATTTTTCAGTAAAAAAGCTTTTCTCTAAAATTTATGTCCATTCATAGAATATTATTACAGTATACAGATAGATTCCCTTTGCATAAATTTATTTTCCAATGGATTCATTCTTTACTCTTTTTTTGTAACTTTAAACCACTTTTCGTTTTTTTAAACTTTCCTATTTACTTTTCTGCAATCCTTATTTTCCGACAGTTTTTTTACTCCAAATTTTTAATTAAAAGCCCCAAACGAAATGCCATTGTTTGAGGAAAGGTGACGTAAAAAAGCTGCTGCAGCTTTAAATTTCTTTCTTTGCATTTTGGGCAAAAGCCAAAGGATTCGGTGTCGTCTGCTGATATTACATTTAGAAAAATGAAACATTGAACTTTTTTCTCTCTTTTTTCTCTTTGTTTTTTGTAGTTTTATTATTATTGTTTTTTTATTAAACGTGACTTTCGTGGATTTATGCACTTTTGTTTTTGCATTTTTTCATTTTTAAAAAGGGCAATACGTTTTTTTATTTTTAAACAATAGAAAGTTAGTGCCAATGTCTATCATTAATGCCAAAGATTACGGTGGTATATTTTTGTTCGTTTATCATTTGTCGGGATTACTGTAGGCTTAGCATTCAAAATATTTCAAAATATTAAAAGTTTTAAAAATTTTATCTGAGTTTTCTTTTCATTTATCATATTTTTTAATTAAAAAAAAGAGAGATTAATTTTCCAGGCATACTTCTACTTTTCTTAATTCTTTAGAAACTAAACTAACAAATTTCTACAAACTTAAGAAAATTAAGGTGTTAAAATGATTTCAAAAACTTTTTTCTCCCCTTTCGTCTTCCTTTTCAATATTTTCCAAAAACAATATAAGCCTTAGTTTCTTTTCCATTAATGTATGGATTTGATAAATCCAATTATCAAAACTTTTTTCGAAACCAAAAATAAAACTTTCCGAGACAAATTTGTACCTTTTTATAAAAAACATTTAATTTACTTTTTATTTTATTTACTTTTCAATGACATTAGCATCTCCCTCTTTTTTTCTTTTACATAGTTTGCATTAAAAAAAAACATCTTTCTTTATGAAATGCGATAAGAATTTGCTTGTTTGAAAGACAAGGAACACGACAAGCAGCAGCAGCCTCTCTCGTAAAAAGATGAATTTGAATAGGAACGCGCGCAGCAATGTGCGACGCCAGTGTTCCCCGCATTTTTTTTTAGCCAAAAGAAAATGAAAGAGAGGT
>JAQIXH010000490.1:0-12944 GCA_034700145.1 Panagrolaimus detritophagus
AAATCTTTTATTTCATTCCTTTTTTATTATTGCATTTCCAAGGAAACTTTTCAAGATTCTGTTTCCAAGATATTTTTATGTGTTTTTAAAACCATCAAAAATTCAAAAGCATAAACTGAAAAAATTCTTCTACATTTCATCCAATCAAAAACATTTATCCAATAAGATGTAAGCTTCGTAAGAGTTGACACTCCCTTCAAAGTTTGATATCCTTATGCCCACCAAAAAATAACTTTGCTCCTCCCAAAAAAAATTTTTTAGAAACTGGGGGGAGGGGCGGGGAGGGGGCTCATGTGTATAAAAAGTGCAAAAAAATAACGCTTTTTTGCCAAAACTTTTTGGAGCTTTCTTCATTTTCTCTAAAAACACTAGTGGTTTACCAGGTTTGGAAATGCCAAGTAATAAAGAAATCATTAATTTTTGCTTGGAAGGTTCTGTTTTATCCCAATGCAAAAGTATTGCAAGAGATAAAAATAAAAAATGGAAACTCTTTTGGTTCGCTGTTTTTATTGTAACTTTGGCAGCTGGATTATGGTATGGCTCAACAGCAATTCAGGATTATCTTTCCGTAAGTTTTATTATAAATGATATTTGACATTTAAAACCAAAATTTTTCTTTTTTTAGTATCCTAGCCAAGTTCGCTACTATGATGCAGAAATTCAAGAACTTCCATTCCCTGCTGTAACAGTTTGTAATTTGAATCCAATGGATAAAAACAAAAATATTTATGACAAAAATATTAAAGAATTGGTAAAGCTCTTTATCTTGAATCTAAAATACAAATTAGAAATTGTTTTATAGATGGTCCTTTATCGATATTATGCATCTCAGCGAACTAATAACACTTCGACACCACCAAAAAAAGAACCGATGAATTCAAGATTTAAAAGGTAAGATTTAACGAAAATTATTAATTTTTAACTTGAATATTTACAGATCTGGCCCTAATACTTATACTCTAAATGTAAATGACGAAGAATGTGTTCCAAAAACAACTACTGCAGCTGTTACAACCACCCAGGAACCAACAACTACTACAATTTTTACAACCACTGAAGAACCAACAACTGTTTTATCTTCTACACCAGAAGTAACAACGGCAGCAGAAAGTACAACAGCCATATCAGTAACAACAACATCTTCAACTGCTGAATCTGGTCCTATTCTTTATACTTTTTATTCAAATGGTGATGAATGTGTTTCAAAAACAACTACTGCAGCTGTTACAACAACTCAAGAACCGACAACTACTGCAGCAGTTACAGCCACTCAAGAAACAATTGCTTCAACATCACTAGCTGGAGATGTTTCAACAACGACGCCTCAACCAACTTCAGACGCTTTTGAATCTACAAAAATAACTCAACCAGAAACTACTGATTCTTCTGTAACATCTTCATTAACCCTATCACAAACTACAGTCGCTTCAGAATCTACAACGAAAAAAGCTCAATCAGCAACTACAGTTGATACACTAGCATCAGATGCTTCTTCAAAGCTAGCATCATCAACGTCAGATGATTCTGCAACGACATCGGCATCTCAATCACCTACCACTGATACATCTGAAACAACGAAGCTTACTGAATCTCTAACGTCAGATGCCTCTGCAACGACAATGCAAACTCGTTTATCAACAACTGATGTCTCTAAACAAACAACAACTGTGCATCGATCACCTACCACAGATGCTGAAACAACATTAATAATAACTAAATCGTCTACTGTTGACAAGTCTGTTTTTGGAACAACAACTTTAACTCAATCACCTACGACAACTGATTTAAAACAGACAACAACACTTAGTGAGACATCGACCACTGAAAAATCTGCTATTGGAACAACAACACCATTATCAAAATCACTTACCACTGATGAATCGCATTCAACAACAAATCTTGATCATTCTCCTCGTGATTCATCAAGTAAAACAACAATAGAGCTTACTCAATCATCTACCACAGACACTTCGAATTCAAAAACGTTAAAAATTCTAACAACAAAACCAACGACTCCTCCACATGAAAAAACAGAATCTGCAATTACTGATAATGCAAAAACTATAAAAGCAACATCAGCAACTCCGGCTGCAACAGCAGGATCAACATTTGCTAAAACTACTCCACCAACGCTCTCCACATCACCAGTTGCAAAAATCTTATCTTCATCAACACATTCGGCTAAATCTGCTTCTTCTACCTCAACATCCGAAACAATATCTTCAAAGACTACTTTAATTCTTCCATCATCAACTGTAGAAAGTTCAATAACAGAACAACATACGACTGCTCTTCCCTCTGAACTTCCTTCAGAAAAAGTTCCATCTTCAACAACTATCTTCCAATCCCAAACTTCACAATTTACTTCAACTCATTCATCATCTGCCATTAAACTAGAAAGTTCAACAACAGCTAATCAAATGCAAACACAAGAATATACTACAATTCCTTCTACAAAAATGACTACTGAATTTCTTTCAAAAACAACCCCTTCGTCAACAAATTCTTTTGAAAACATTTTTACATCAAATCAAATAACTACTTCTCCTACTTTGCCGTCCGAAATACAACCAACAACAGTACATAGCAGTATTGTTTCTACGACTTCATATGATGAAAACAAAAATGATGCAACAACAATTGAACAAAATATTCAAGCTTCAGCAATGTCTACAACAACAGATAATCAAATGCAAACACAACAATATGCAATAGTTCCTTCAACAATTGACAGAGGTGATGGTACAACAACAGCAAGTTTAACAGATCTTACAACTACTGTTTCTCATTCTTCATCAACTGAAAAGACTGAACAGCTTTTTGAAACATCAGCAACAGGACCATCAATAACTCCAACGTCTACTAAAACCACACATGTTTCAACTGGATCTACATCATCTGCTACTGTTTCAACTAATGAAAAGCCATATCAAAATACTGGATCACCATTGCCATCATCGTCAACAAGTTCATTGAATACTCTACCATCTGATGATGAAAGTGTAAGCAGCAGCAGTAGCAAACTTCCAACAACTTTATCAGATGTTACTCCTTCGACAACATTCAATTCAGAATTAATATCTTCTACGCCTTCAAACAAGGGATCAACAACAGCTGAGCCAGTTGTTTTTGAAACTTACACACAAAGACAAATAAATGAATTAGAAGCAAAATATAAAATTAATAGTACATCATCATCAAGAATTGCATTAGAAGCTAAAATCCAGGACCGTCTTGTTGGAATGATGAGAATAAATCAGAATGGTGGATATTGTATCAAAGATATCATTATTCAATGCACTTTTGATAAAGATGAATGTGACATGGATAAGTAAGTTTTATAACCCTTAAAACAAAATTCAAACTTTATTATAGTGATTTTGTTCAAATGTATGATCCATGGTATGGAAATTGTTATACATTTAATTATGATGGAAGATATGGAATTACACGAGCTGGAACAGACTTTGGCTTAAAAATGCTTATTTTCAGTAACGTTTCAGAATATATGGAAACATCATCAAGAAGTGGATTTAAAATTGTTCTTCATAGACATGGTTATGCACCATTTCCGAATTCTGAGGGTCTTTTTGTAAAAACTGGCAAACATTCAAGTATTAATGTTAAATATGTAAGTTACAATGTCTGACGATAATCTTTCGTCTGATTGTGATCACGATCAATACGTTCAACATGCGCAAACAAAGAAAAAATGTTATTATTCTCTCTTTGTTTGCGATGTTTCACGTATTGACCGTGATCACAATCAGACTAAAGATTATCGTCACACATTTTATTTTAAAAGGGATTTCTCAAATTTTTACTTTTTTTAGAGACGTTTTGAAGCTTTACCTGCACCATATGGAATTTGTCAACCTGATAAAAATACAACTGATTATATTTATGAGGGGTATTATACAGCAGAGGTAATCATAGAAAAATTGAAAACTAAGAAAAAATATATTTTTAAGGGTTGCCTTCGAAGCTGTTATCAACATAAAATTATTGAAAATTGTAGCTGTGCAGATCCAAGATATCCAAAGCCTAAAGGTTCAAATGTTTCATGGTGTGATGGAACAAATTTGAAAAACTTTTTATGCTATGCAAATTATTTGGAGGCACACGGTGATTTTCCTAAAGTTTCAAGTTGTTATTGTCCTCCAGGTTGTACCAAACATACATTCAATCATAATATTGCAACTGCAAAATGGCCTTTAAAGGTTGAACCATTTGTTACAACATTGTGTAATGGATATTGGCCAAAAACGAATATAAAATGTTATGATGCATACGAAAACAATGCCGCAATGATTGGTATTTCACATATGCGACTCCTTTATCGAAGAACAATTCAATATCCGGAATATTGGGTAGTTTTTTTGTTTAATTTTGCGTTTTTTAAATTTTTCAAAAATTTTAGTGGTGGGATGTATTTGAAATGTTTATGGGAAATCTTGGACTATTTACAGGAATAACGTGTTTAGCATCTTTTGAATTTCTTGAAGTGATTATTTTGTTATTATGGAGGCCAAATTGGATTTCAGAAGAAGAAACCGATGATAATGATAATGAAATGGAAGAAATGCCACGAAAAAGAGATAATAAAATCTATGATTCAAATATAGTTGAAGAAAATGCAATGGATATTCCACTTCCATTTATTGGTCATACTTCAGCAATTGGATTAGAGTTTGTGTTTTTAAAGGGAATGTCTTCCTTCATACAAATGACTTTAACCAATGTTTTCTGGCACGAAAAAATTTACCTTAAAATGCATTTAAAAAAATTTTTATTAAAAATGTGTTTGCCTCATAAATGCATTTTCATTCTGAAGTAAATTTTTTTGTGTTAGGAAAACATGGGTCAAAATCATTTGCATGAATGTGGACATTTTCTTTAATCAAAATCAAAATAACTGGAAAAATTTTAGTTCATCAATGGAATCTGAAGATGCCAATCGTTACAGTGCCACAAAAAACTCTTTGGATATTTCGAATGAATTTGAAAGTGCAAAACCAAATCAATCAACAAGTGGTTTCCAACTTATGCAAGGTTCAAGCTTAGTTGACAATGAACTTGAAAAATATTTAAATTCATTACTTTTTAAACCACAAATTTGCCCATTTAATTGGAGAAAATATCATCCTGAGCTACCAATGGAAATGGGATATAATTCTCCATATTCAAATAATCCGTATTTGCCTGTTCTTCCTCCTCAAAGTGTTGATTCAGATCAAAGGTTCATTTTTAACTTAAAAGATTCAAATATTAAATGTTTGTTTTAGCGGATCTTCAAATGATACCACTCCAATGATATTGAATGAAGAAAATGAAGCTGGTGTTTCTGTTTCACATGCTTCAAGCGCTGATATTCGTCGCAGAAGTTCAATTAAACCAAAGGTTTGTTTTTAAATATAAAAGTAAAAATTATAAATTAAAACATTAATTTTAGGATACTCCAACAAAATCACATGGCAAGAAATAATTTTTAATAATAACAATTTTTTTTTGAATAATCTATACCGTTATTTCATATGTAAATTTCATTGTATCTAAAAATAACTAGAAAAAAATTTAAATTATGGCTTTTCTTTGTACTTTTATTTAGCATTGTTTTTTTAAAACATAAAAAATAATTAAAGTATGTATAATCGTTAATAAATAATTTTTTTTCAAAAAATGGTTGACAGCAATAAAATAATTTTCTCAAATTATTGCATCACTCGAACTCAATTACAAATAATCCATTTCGTAAAACTGTCTTTTATTTCAACATTTGTTCTTTACTTTTAACTACAATTAATCCCCAGAATTGTGAATTAAGTTTTATAATTTGAAAAATAAAATTTACGCATGCTTACAATTTTTAATTATCTTTTTTTTGACAAAATATTAATAAAAAATGGAAAATTCATTATTTTAAAAATGAAGGCTTTTCTACTTTCAGTTTTGCTACAATTAATCTTTACTTTTTTAATTCAAATATTTATATTTTATAAATGTTCAAAAATATTACGATTTAAACAAATTCGATTAAAGCTATCACCAACATTAATTTTATTTTTGTATTATCTTATTTTAGTTAGCTTCACATTAATAATATATAGCATATATGTGATTGCACTTTGGAGACCGGAACAAATTCTTTATAATTCTCAGACTCTTTATTGCTTTGGAATAATTCCGTGGATTTTGCTTATTTCAAATCCGGTCTTTGAAATTTTTCTTTGCATTGAAAGATGGTTTGCACTTTGCTTTCCTGGAAAATATTCCAGCAGTTCAAGGTTAAAACTTTATATTTGTACAATTTGCATATTTATTGTTGCACTTTACATTGCTTTTAATATTTGGATAAATAATCTTTTCGAATTACCACCAAATGTAATTAGTAGTTGTTCATTTTTTACTTGTATTGTATATAATATTGTTGCGGATTATGATACTGAAACAAAAATTGTATTATCTGGAATTGAAATTTTATCTGCAACGGTGCTTCTAATTTTTATGAAATATAAACTTTCAAAAAATATAGAATCAAAAAGAAAGAATTCAGCAATTATTTTAATTATGTTTGCAACAGTTATCTGCGAATTTAGTCCAAATTTGATTGATTTTGTGGTAAACAGGGTTAGTTAGGTTTTAAAGAAATAAGTATAATTTAAATAAACTGAAAAGTATTTTTTCAGTTAACATCTTCTCCCTTAATTATTTATGTTGGCCCATATCGAACAACAATTTCTTCATTGAATTTATTATTTTCAACAATTGTCTATAATCGAGTGCTGGTAAAACTTGCAAAAAAGAATGTACAAATCCATGTTAATATTGTAACTACAAGAAACTATTTTGTTGTGACCCCTAAAATAAATCAGTAAATTGTGTCTATATTTTTAATAGGGTTGTGAGATGGAAATTCTTGGAATTTCGTTTCACTTAAGTTGTAATAAATTTCTTCTGCCTAAAGAATTGGAAAAGTTATTCCCGTTGAGTAAATCAACTTTTTTTTCTGTTAATTGCTTTTGAAAAATAGTGTATTTGGATGTGCAACAAAAATTTTATTGTTTTGTTATTTTTATCATGGACTGATCGTTTTTGTTTGTTATATTTTTTTATCAAATCTTCATGTTTTTGGAAATACAGTTTTGATGTTTATCGTTTATAAAGTAAAAAAAACCGCAATACAAAAAAAGAAAGGAATATGTATAACGAGAATGCTAAAAGTAAAATAAAAATTACGACAATAATAAATAACAAAACAGAAAAACACTAATTTTTTGGCAAGAAAAATACTCGAAATTAACCACATTTTAAAAAATATTCTCAAAAGACTATGCAATTTTTTGAGCAAGTTCGGGATAAAGCAAATTAAAATGTTCCCTATCGGTGCAAAAGCTCAAAGCCGAAGCTTTTTGAATCATTTCTTTAACCATTCCAATATTCCCAATTGATAAATAGCAATGTGCAAGATTTACATAAACATCAGGAATATTGATAACATATTTAAGTGGAGTGTTATCAAAAAGTGATAAAACTTCTTGTTTATATTTAATAGCTTTTAATGGTTCACCATTACTGTAAAAGGATGGAGATAACATTAAAAGCATTTGAGCCAAATGAAGCTTGTATTTATTTTGATCAGTGTAACTTTCACGAATCTAAAAATAAACATTATTAAAAATTGTCTGTTTTGTATTTAAAGGGGAAATCTCACTTATAATAAGTTTTTTCTTATAAAAATTCGTGAAAATCAAAAGGGGAATGCAAAAAAAAGGCAATGCATAAAAAATCACATCGAATTGAAAGCGAATAAATCGTTCTTTCTTTGATCCGATGTCTGGCAAAGTGCTTTTGTTGGCATTCGAAAAACCGCCAAATTTAAAAATCTCTTGCAAAAAATTTTTATGTTTTTCTCGGATAAAAAAATTTTTTCACAAACTTTTACAAAACTTTGCAAAAAAAAGAACTTATAGGGTGGTTAAAAATCCGATAAAAAATCACCAAAAAAAGATAAGTTTGTTTTTTTCGTAAAATTTTGTAAAAGTTTGTGAAAAAAAATTTTTATCCGAGAAAAACATAAAAATTTTTAGCAAGAGATTTTTAAATTTGGCGGTTTTTTGAATGCCAACAAAAGCACTTTGCCAGACATCTGACCAAAAAAAGAACCTTCGTTTCGATGTGAGATATAATTGTTTTTAAACTTTTTAATTTTTAAATGGTTTAAACTGTTTTGAAATTATTTTCTTTTTCTGCTTCTCGAATAGCTACATTCATACATATTATATATCCCCCCAAAGGGCCATTGCGCAATTATCTCTTTTGTGTCAAATTTTGCCGCTGCTTCTTTTTTTTGATGAATCCCCGATTATGGACCCTTTCGCTTTATTCAATTTTTTCCGTTTATCGAATTTCTGTTTTTAAACGGATTATTTATTTCCTGACTGCTTTTTTCTATCTCTCTCATGTCCCCCACTCCATTCACACAAAATTATCTCAAACCCAAATCTGTCATCATCGTCAAATGGCATTTTTCTTTATTTTTCTTTCACATGCTTTTGGCTCTTCCTTCTTTTTTGATTAAATCCATCCGTTTTTAAACTTTCAAGTGCGCAAAAAAAAAGAAGGAACAGAAAAGAGAGAGTTTTGCAAAAAAAAATGAATGACCAAAAAAAGGCAGCAACAAAAACATTAAACTTTTTTTTTCTGTTATACATCATTTTTGCTTGTCAAAAAAAAGTAAGAAAAAAGAAAGATATGTATTATTTTAAAAAGAATGATGAAAAATTGTATGACAGATGATTGTTAAAAATGCATTATGACTTTATATTTTCTTTTTGCAGTCAAATAAAGTCTAAGATTAAAAAATTGCTAAAAAACATTTTTCCAAATCTATTATTTTGCAATAATTATAAAACTCAAAAGTTGTCCATTTTAAACCCGCAAAGTTTAAATTAAAAGTAAAATAAGTTTTTCCTCAAAAATTCATTCAAAATTGTCCATTCATACTTTTTTGTTGTTCTTAATTTTTTTTTGCAAAACAATGAAAGAAAGAGAAAAAGCTTGTTGAATTAAATTGAATTTTTTTCTTTTTTCCTCAAAACAAAGACCAATTTTGGAGTGTGCCAAAATTGCTGCTGCCTGTTGAAGACATGAACAAAAACAATGAGGAGGAAAGGGGTGATGAAAGCTTGAAGAATTGGTCATATAAATTTTTTGTTGAAAAAACTGATGATGAAAGAATGAAACATGGCTTTGCAATTTGAAAAAGGGAGAGTCATTTAATTAATATTACTTTCACTGAATATTTTTGAGAAATATAAAAAAAGGCAATGACTACTTTTTTTGCGTGCCATTTTTCATTGGTCATTTTTAAATTGCAGCAACAAAAAAAGTGAAGTAAAAAAGGGGGGTTTTCTTAAATTTTAACACATTTAATTTTTTTAAAGCAGCTAAAAAGATACAGTATTTTAAATTTAAACATTAATTTGGATATTTTTATGATTTTTACAACTATAATTTTTTAAGTGTTTTAATTTATCAATGAAAAAATTATTTCGACCGTAAAAACAATTTTACAATCTATCTTTATTTTTATGCTTTCTTGCGCAATCTTTTTTTCTCTTTCATGTTTAAAAACTGCACAATCAAAGATGAACATTTTTTGGAACAAGAAAAATAACGCGTGCAAGATTTATATCTTTCTTTTTTTTTCTCAAATAACTTTTTTCTGTTTGTTTCTTCCAATTTCCGATTGAAACATGCCACAAAAAACCCAACTACAAAAGCGGCAATTGTATAAAAATTCTTTCATGCAAAAATAAAGGTGACAATTTTTACAGTTCCTTTTTTGAATTTGATTCTTTTTTTTTACTTATCTTTCTTTTTTTTGTCGGAACATTGACCATTTTGTTTTTTGGCCAAAAAAACAGAGGACAGGAAATAAAAGAAAGAAAAGAAGGGGGAACATTCAAATTATGTGTTGTTGTTTTTTTTTATTCTCGCTCAATTGACTGCATTCATGTTTTTTATGGCACACAAAAAAATTAATTGCAAGGAATAAAAAAAAAGAATTGAATGGCAAAAAATAAGGGGCCAAAAAAAGACTGAAAACCTTTCTTCTAAATTTTTATGATTTTAAAGGTGTTAAATACAGCTAAAATTTTTATAACAATTTTATGGCATTGTTTTTCCACTCATTTTTACCATTCATCAATTAACACATTTTTTCCACACTTGAAACTGTATTCTTTTTCTTCTTTTTTGTAATTGAGAAAAAAATGTGTTGTTTTGTGTAAATTTTGCGAAAACACTTAAATAAATTGAAAAACAAAACAAGAAAAAAGAAGAAATATGCATTAATTGAGTAAATTAAAGCTTATTGTTTCACTTCCTCCATATTTAAATGAGTTTAGTTTTTAGTTGGAGTTGAGTTTATGAAAGACTGAATAATAATCATCAGCTGTCGTCGTCGTTTTTGTTGAAAACAGTATTGTTGAGAAAAAAAAGGACATATTTTGAAGACTGTTTTGTTCTTTCATCAAAAATTTAATTAAGGGATAAAAAAAAGATATGCAAAAGAGATATATATTTTGAGCAAATCAATATTTATGCAAATTTTTAAATTACTGTTTTTACAGTTTTTTGTTTCAATGTCACTTTTTGATTATTTTGTTATTTTTTGACCTATAAGCAAATCTTTAAGTATACCATTTCCAAGATTTTTTGTTAATCTTCTTTAAAAACGAAAAATATCTCTTATACGAAATTACGCATTGAATGATTACATAATACCGTTTTTTAAAAAATCTATTTTGAAAAGAAAAAATGACCGATTGACTTTTTTCTCCATTCA
This sequence comes from Panagrolaimus detritophagus, assembly GCA_034700145.1. NCBI lineage: Eukaryota > Metazoa > Nematoda > Chromadorea > Rhabditida > Panagrolaimidae > Panagrolaimus > Panagrolaimus detritophagus. The sequence goes on from JAQIXH010000490.1 coordinate 10,850, forward strand.
TTGCTTTTTTCAAGTAACAAAGAAAATCGAAATCGGACGCCCAACAGCGTTCGTTTAGTCAAAAAAATGTTTTCTTCCAGGTGGCTTCCGTAAAATGAAGCAACAAGAAAAAATAGGCAGTTTGTTTCCATTCAAATTCAAAAGTCATTCATTGATGGAAGGTCCAATTTCTCTCTCTTTTATAAGTCACCACTACACAGGGGGGTGCCACAAAATGGGATGCTGTTGCTAAGGTAGAAGAAAAAAGTAGTATTTGTCGAACGGCTTTTTATTTTCCCCTATAATTGGATTAGAAATATCCGACAATCCCGAGCAATAGAAAAACAAACAACAATGCTTTCTTTTTTTCTTCGATTTGGTCATTAACAAAAAAAAGCAGCAGGGATTTTAACCGTAACCTTTTTTAAGTTAAAAGCCTCTATTAAAACTCTGTTTCAAGTCTTTTTCTTCCCGCGCAAGAATTTTTTTTAAAAATGATGAAAGAAAGCAAAAAGAATGAAAAAAAGGAAGAAAGTAATTGATGTACAAAAGAAAAAAATGTTTTACATGCAATTCAAAGGATTTTTCAATGGAAGCAATGAAAGGCACGCCGGAAGTTTCGAGGAGGCACACTTCCTTTTAAATATTTTCAAATTTAAAACAAACTCTTTTTTTTCAAAGCAATTTTAAAGTGTGTAAAAAAACTACAAAAAAGGGGGAACAGCAACAAATTTGCATTTAAATCAAAACAATAGAATAATTTATTTAAATTGTTTTAAAACCGAAATTTGCATAAATTTTAAAATCAAAATTTTCATAAATTTTAAAATCCAAATTTGCATAAATTTTAAAAGCAAAATTTGCATAAATTTTAAAATCCAAATTTGCATAAATTCTAAAACCCAAATTTGCATAAATTTTAAAACCCAAATTTGCATAAATTTCAAAACCCTAATTTGCATAAATTTCAAAACCCTAATTTGCATAAATTTCAAAACCAAAGCGGTTACTGTACATTTACTTTTAATCATATCAAATCAATATAATTATTAAAAACAAGTTTTAGGCCGTTCACAAACTCTCCACCTTGAAATTTTGGATGTTGATGAACCTCCAACATTTTTAAATTCTCCAAAACCTTTTCTTGCTGTTGTTCCATATGAGCCAGTAATTGGATATCAAGTTTATCAATTTGTTGCCAGAGATGAAAAGGGTGATGGAGATAATCGAATTGAATATCGACTAATTAATTCTGAACGTAAGAGTTTATTAAAAAATAAATCTTTTTAAAAAAAAGCTAATTGCAAATAAAAAGTCAGTGACCGAAGTTTAATCCATTTTTCTGTTTTTTCGGAGTCCTTATTTATTTTTGTTTATTCACACTTTCAGTTTTTTATCCCATTTTAAAATCATAAGAAAAATGTCAGTTTCGATATCCATTTTTTTGCAGCTGCTTTTAATTTAATAATAATTTTTTTGTCGAAAAGATTTTTTTTTAAAGAAAAACTGCAAAAACAAAAAATAAAAAGTAACAAAAAAATGTAAATTTCTAAAAACAAATATAGGGACGTGCACTGTTTTTTCAAAGTTGTGCAATAAACATAATTTTGGTACCAAAAAATGCAGAATCTTAATATTAAAAAAGAATTGATAAAACAATTATTAGGTTAAATGCTGATAAAAATGACAATTGATAAAGAAAAAATGAAATTACCGTAATTTTTTTATCCGAAGTCGCAAATTGTCCTACACGTCTCTAAACAAATAGCATAAAAATAAACTTTAACATTTCACAAAAAAAATTAAAATTTCCAGCATCCGGTGCATTTACCGTTGATCCAAAAACTGGAATGGTTCGAACTGCACTTTCAAAATATTCTCCTGGTTCCATTTATAAATTATATGTGCAAGCACGAGATTCAACACCAAAAAATGCAAATTCAACAACAATCTTTCAACAAAGTGAAGTTGCAATGTTGGAAATACTTGCTGGAGATCGTGCCCCACAATTTTTAAGTTCAAAATATTTTCGAAAAATTCGTGAAGATTCAACCGTTGGAAATAGTTTGCTTTTAATTGAAACACACACTTTTCGACCTATTGATGAAAGACGAAC
>JAQIXH010000491.1:0-12943 GCA_034700145.1 Panagrolaimus detritophagus
TCCATCAAATGCTTCTTAAATTTACTGCTTTTGAAAATCTTCATGTTGTGGGTGATGAAAAAATACAGAATTGTGTTGAAGAGCTGCTTTTTGAAAAGGAGAAGAAGATTCTTCTAGAACGGTTCCAGCTATCCAATCTGTTACTGATTCTGAAGACATTGGCGACAATGAAAATGTTGTACCTGAATCTTCGGATCCTGAATCTTTAGATTTTGAATTTTCTTCTTCAAGATCTCCATCTCCTAATTGAAATGCATGTTTATTGTTTTTAAATCATCTAGTCCGTAAGTCTTTATTCTGTTTACTTTCTTACTTTGTTGCAAAAAAATTTCCAACGGTTGGAAATCCAAAAATTTTCCAACGGTTGGAAATTTCAACATTTTTCCAACGGTTGGAAATTTTAAATTTTTCCAACGGTTGGAAATTTTAAATTTTTCCAACGGTTGGAAATTTTAAATTTTTTCCAACGGTTGGAAATTTCAAAAAAATGTTCGATTCTTATTCTGACCACTTGTCAACTTTAAAATCACCTATATTTTGGACATTTTTTGTCTAATATTTTGAACGTATTGAAATTTGTTGACCGTCAACAATTTGTAAAAAAATATTTCACGATTTGCTTCAAAACTCAAGTTGGGCAAAGTTGCCATACGCCATTTCACGATTCCCTTCAAAACTCAAGTTGGGCAAAAAAAAAAGAGCCCAAAATGGGAAATTGCCGAAAAAGAGTCAAGTGCTGGCACTTTGTTTTTGAATGGCCTTTTTCGGACCCTCGCTAGAATTTTTTTTATATCCTCGTCTTATATGGCTTTTATATTTTTTTAAGTCCATTGCTTCTTGTTTGTTAGTACCTTTATTGCTCCTCCAGGGTTAACAAATAAAAAAAGAATGCTTATATTATAATTTACAAACTCATCATATATTTTGTTTGTTTTGCTTCGGGTACCTTTTTGAAGTAAAACTAAGGATGGACAAGGGCTTCGGGCCTTCAAAAAAGCTCGATTTTTTGAAAATAATGGAAAAAATGGTGCTAATTTAAGGCTAAAATTTTCATTTTTAGTATAAAAAACTTCTCATTAACCATATTTTGAAAGATTATAGTTGTTTTTACTTAAAACGCAACACTTTTAGTTGTAAACGTTAAAAAAAGTTTTAAAAAGTACCTTTTGATTTTCAAAAAAATTTTTCGGGCCCTCGGAAAAAGCACGGCCCTGAAAATTTGGGCCCTTGTCCATCCTTAAGTAAAATTTTTTCGGATTGCAAATAAACAAATTTTTTATCGTTTGGTTCTGTTGCTATCATTAAAAAACCGCTCCAACGAAAGAAAAAAATGATAGTAACTGCAAAATTTCATTTTTAAATTTAAATTTTACTATCAAAGCCTAAATTTTTCAGTAATTTTAAATCCAAAAATTTTTCAAATGTTTTTGGTTCAAAAAAAGACCCAAGATGTTTTGAGTTTAACTGTGAAATATGCTTTTGAATAACTTTAACAATAGAAATATCCCAATCGAAACAAAAATCGACTTATATCTGGACACTTTTGTATAAATTAAATAGATTTCTTTTATAGTCTTTTGAACTGATTTTTAATTTTAGATAAAAAATCTGAATCTCAAGTATATTCTTTAACTCCAACAAAAGGAAAAAGTAGCAGCTTACATTTAACTCCAATTAAATCATCAAAATCTTCAACCTCTATTTCCCATCTCAAGTATATTCTTTAACTCCAACAAAAGGAAAAAGTAGCAGCTTACATTTAACTCCAATTAAATCATCAAAATCTTCAACCTCTATTTCCCAAGAAGAATTCGAAGTTGATCCAATTTATTTTGAAGAATTTAATGAATGGCTTTCATCCTCTATTTCACTGTCATCTGATAATGGAGAAACAAAATTTTTAAAGCGTGTTATTAAAGAAGATGTTGAACCATGTTTAACTTTTACCAATGCTGAACTTGCTTCAAAAATATTAGATTCTATTAAAAAGAATACCCTTGAAATGGAACCATGTTTAAATGAAACAATAAAAATTTGTGAATTAACAAAAATTGAAAAGCTTTGTCCATATCGATTGAAGACAGAAATGGAAAATGAATGGGTTTATATTTCTTTGCAAGCAAGAAATCGGGTATGTTTTGTTTTTGTTCATATTTTATATTCGATAAGGATTAAGGTTACTGTAGTTTTTTTAATTAATTAATACAATTTCTAAATGCTGTTATTGCTTTCAGATTACAGCAGTATGTGATCTTTTAACATATCTTCGATATCTTCAAAATGGAATTGTTAAATCGACTCCACATGATTCATATCTTGAAATTGCATCAATGAGAAAGAATTTGGCATTGGCACGTTTTGGATTTGATTTTATTACTAAAATGAATGGAACTGGTCTTACAACAACAACTGATGAAAATTGAACAAAAAGAACTAACTCTAACTGACTTTTGAAAATATTATCCAGGGTATATCATTTTTTGCATAATTTACCGTAATATAGTATTTATCTTTCCTTTGTATTTATAAAAAATTTTAAACGAGGTTTTTTCTGTTTTATCAATTTGTTTTTAATGTCTCATTTTTTAAAGGTTTACAAAATTTTTATATTTATCTTTGTTTTTTTTTGTAATTTATTTTTGGTGCTAACTTTTTGTTTAATGGTGCTTTTTGAAATTTTTAAAATAATAAATTTGTTTATGATTTTTTAAATCGGATTTTAAAAAAAGTTTTTTTGAGGAGCCTGGCTAAACGGCCCATCAAAAAAACTGGACTGGACTGATAAATCCTAGACTGGCCCAAATGAATATTTTGATAATTATTGTAAAAAACATTATTTTTATTTTTAATAAAAAAAATATTTATATAAATAGTGCTCAGATATATGCCATATTTTTCTTTGTTTTTGATGTTATTGTTGAAAACAGCCGAAAAATTAATATCGAATGAATGAAACAGCTTTTTTCGTTATCTTCAAAAAAAAAATTAAAATTGTTAAAACTCATTTTTTTCAAATTCAAGGAAACAACGAAGAAAAAAAAGTTCAATTTTTAGCTTTCAGGACAGGTTAAAATACGGTTGAAAAGAACGAAAATCAAATCTGTTTTTGTTCAAAGGAAAATTTTTATTTTGCTTGTCGTCTATACCCCCTGTCCAATATCATCTTCCGAAAAAAGGAAAGTACAGCAGCTGCAGCTGTCTTTTTTCTCTCATTTTATTATCGCTAAAAAGTTTAAAGAAAAAAAATGTTGCATTTTTTGCACTTTGGCTGTTCACGTTTCTGCATTTCTTTTTTTGATAAGGCGTTGTAAGGTGTGTGTCAGAAGTGATCAACTGACTGAATATCTTTTTTGTTTTTTATTTGCATTATGGAAGATAATAAAAAGACAGCTGCAGCTGCTGTACTTTTGTTTTTTCCGAAAAATGATGTTGGACAAGGAGTATAGACGACAAGCAAAATAAAAAATGTACAACTACGTGATAGTTTCCTGGGAATGCATCTTTTTTTTCACAAACGGTATACGATAGGCAAAACGGAAGTCATGTTTTAAACATTCAACATTTAAAAAAATTTGTTTTGTTTATTATATTATATTTTATAGCGCAGAAAATCACAATCGCTGCAAGAATGGTTTGTTAGTTCAGCCTTTGTTGTTAAAAAAAATAATAAAAAAGAACTTTTGCTGGCAATTCTTTTGCCGTTTATTTCTCTTTTTATTATCACTAAAAAGTTTAAAGAAAAAAAATGTTGCATTTTTTGCACTTTGGCTGTTCACGTTTCTATATTTTTTTTGATAAGGCGTTGTAAGGTTTGTGTCTGGAGTGATCAACTGACTGAATATCTTTTTTGTTTTTTATTTGCATTATGGAAGATAATAAAAAAAGACAGCTGCAGCTGCTCTACTTTTCTTTTTTTCATTTCTTTTTTTCTTCTCTAAATCTTTTTATCTAAAATAATAGCTGCAAACCCTTTGTTCTGTTGTAATGCCTTTTTAAACAAACTTTTTCATTTGGATAGATTATTTTGTTAAAACCGAAAGTTAATGCTTATTGATTTGTTTTCAAACTTATTGAAAACATAGATTTAAACCAAAACTTAGGAATCCTAAGTTTTGATTTCAACGTATGTTTTCAATTTTCACTCCATCTCTTTTGATCGTTGCTCACAAAGATTATGGTTCAAAAAAGTCTATTTCTTGTGATAACTTTGAGAAATAAATTAGTAACTATTTCTGTAAGCATAAAACGACAAATCAATGTTAAATAACATGCAAAATACTTTACAGTTTTTGTATCATAGTTTTTGCTCTAAAAATAGTTGTTTTTAAAAACCTTTAAACTTTCATAAAAAAGCTTGGTTGTGTCTATGCAAAGAAAATTGTTTTTATCGAAATACATTTTTGCTCCGCCTTTTTTCGTTTTTTATTTCTGATAATTTCTCTTTTCCATTTTTTACAGTTACCAGCTGTGCTTTTATTGGTTCTTTTTCTCAATGAATATATGAGCAAGGCCACAGGAGGATCGAAATCTGATTTAGTTATTTTTTTGTTTTTTTTTTCGTGTTTTGCCTTTTTTAGTTTGTATAGGTAAATTTACGTTATTTAGTAGACTTATTGTTTTAAAACATAATTCTATTAGTTTTGATTATAATGCAGGTAGTATGAGGTAACACGTGTTCTGTCAAAAAACAGTATTCTTTGAATAAATCAGTCACTAATAAAATTAAAAAAGCTTATATACGGAGTTCGATCACTCATAACCGTCACAGTCTTTCATTAAAATGTAATAGTTTCTGATTCTAATCATAAAAATGTGTTCCCCCTTTTTTTCATATATCAGTTTCTCTTCCGCAGTTTGTGAATAAGTAAAACACGGAAAATCTAAAAATTAATTAACGAAAGACAAAAGAATATGAATTGATCTAATTAACGGCGCTGTGTTTTCCAGATGATTTTTAATTGGGTTTTTTGACATCCAGAAAACTTTAAAGTTCATCTTCTCAGCCTGCAAAAACGAACTTTATATGGAGAAATATGGCAAAAAAATATGTTTTTAAACAACTAAAAATCATCATTTTAAGCATCATTATTGTTATTTTGTTCTAAACTTTTTAGCTGCTTTTTGATATCGATGTCCTTCAACTTCTTCCTTTTTCACGCTTTTTAACTATTTTATTTTAAAAAAAAAAGAATGAAAAAAAATACATGAGCAAATGGGAATATAATAAATCAGTTAAACACAAAAAGATGTAATAAAAGCAAAAACTAAAAGAAATGCAAAAAATGATGAAACTGTTTTTTTAATTTGAAGTAAATAAAGTAATCGAGTTCTTGTAAATCTTGTCTTAAAGACAAAACAAATAAATATACAGTTTTCATAACCCGTCTTCTGGCGTAACTACAAGCATCGCCGTCGCAGCCTTTTTTTGAACTAAGCTGCCGATGCCGTCAGCTGCATCCTTTGATCGGAGGCAAACTACCTTTGTAGTTTTCGCCGGTGAAGCCGCAATTCGCCGCCAGCCCGAAGGTACACCGCTCGTAACCATTACAATCTTTCATTAAAATGCAACGAATGATTTTATACTATTACAGATAAGTTATTTTCTAATAATATAAAATAAAAAGGCACCAAAGAATTTTATGCGTTTTTTAAATAATACTGTAAATCTTACTTTGACGCTTTAACATTTGATCTTGTGTTGCTTGCGTCAATGATATTTTCTTTAAAAAACTTATCTTTGAGAAGTCATGCTTTTTGTTGAAAAAGGGCGTTTTGAAATTTCGATCCGCTTCAGTATTCAATGCTCTTTAGACATGAAAAAAAAAAACTTTAAGGCCATCAATTTTTTTCGTGATAAAAAGAAAAATTATTTTTTGCAAAATGAATTGAAAGGGTGTCAAATGGTGTAGTGCTGAGATGGTGTTTAAAAAAAAATCGGAAAATCTTTTTAATAGAAAAATACGGTAGCGGCGTAACTTTTTTCTCCGGAAAATATTAACGGAATATTATTTTACATTTTAGCGCCAATAAAAATAAAAAAGCATTTTCAGGAATGAAAGTTTTTTGGTGCATTGGTGTTATCGGTCTTTTTTGTTTTTCGTGGCATCGTTCAATGGTAAGTTTGACCTGCTTTTGATTCTTCCTAAATGTGTTATCATTGAGAAAATATTTTAGGCAATTTTGGATGGTGAAGTTGTTACCAGTGGCGCAAGATTTGTTGGGCAACTCCGTTATCGTGGAAAGTAAGTTTGCTCTGCTAATATTCGATCTGCATCAAACCTGCAGCGCAGCTCAAAATTTCTCACCCAAAGTGTTTTTTGTGCGAAATAATCAAATTTCAAGACGGGCTCGTATTGTCCAAAATGTACAGCAATTTTTTTGCTACGACTTGCACTGCCAAACTTAAATAAGTTTCAACTAGGTGTTATCTAGTTAATATATGTTTCAAGTTAAAAAACCTAACTACTGAGTATTTGAGCAGGATGTTGTAGGTTCAGTTTTTCCTTCCCATTTTCTTTTTAAGAAGGGCAAAATTTTGTAAATTTAATTCAATTGTTATTGGTTTTGTAAAAAACATTAGGGATTTTTGCAACCAAAAATTGAATAACATATTTGAAACATAATATTTGCATATTTTATAAAGCATTTGACGCTTTTTTTGGATGCAACATAAATGTTTTCTTTTATTTGCATCAGCCAAACAATGATCATTAATTATTTTCAGAACAATTTGTACTGTTGCCGCTGTAAAAGATGATTATATTGTATGTGCCGCTCATTGCCATGATGATAAGTAAGCTTCACTTTTGGATAACTGAGCATTTAAAAAGCTGATCGTAAAACTTGCACTCTTAATATTATCGTTTTTTAGAATGGATGATGAAATCCGTATAAAACTTGGATCATATTTCCGTGGAGAAGGTCTTACCTTTTCCATCAATCAAACTTTTATAATGCCTGATAGAATATTTGATGAGAATGATCTTATGTTAATTAAGTAAGTATTATTTTACCAAATGGATGTGATTTTCTTTAATCGAGAAATAATCGATTTGACACTATTTGTCAGATGCCTATCACTTGCGTTGTTTTGATTCTTAAAAACTTACTAATTACAACCTTTTTAAAATCTTTATATAAAATAAAAAGCATTTTTTAGCTCTTTTGTTTGAAAAATAAAAATTTATATTTTGGAAACTTTCAAAAAAGCAATAAAAATTCAGCCAGGCAAAAGCTATTTTTCAATGCGTTCAAACTTGCGCTGAGTGATTTCCTTTTCTCTCAATTAATGTGATTGTCGTTTTAAAATCAATCATCTTTCTCTCAATTTTGTCTCGGCATATACACCTGTATGTATAATATACGTATAGATGTGAATAGGTTAACGAAATGGATGTGCAGTTTCAAATAATATCTAATTTAGACTCAATTCAAAAATCCCTTCAAACTTCCCCATTGCTTATGTTCGCATTTCATCTACACCACCAATGAAACAAAAAGATTATATTGTTGCTGGATTTGGCAGAACCACAACTGGATACCCATCCCGTCTTTTAAAAACAAATGTCCATTTTATCACCAATGAAACATGCAAAAAGTTTTTTTATTTATATGACACAAATGTATGCACAGCAAATTCTGGTAAAGCTTTAATGGATGGTGACAGTGGTGCAATAACTTTTAAAACTGGAAGTGATGGTCATGCTTATGCATTTGTAAATGTTTTTTTCCTTATAATAATCTAAAAAAATGTGTTATAGGCACTTCATAATCGATCAGGCCTTGACATTAAAAGTCCATATGTTGAAATGGATCTTTCTCATCCAGATTCAATAAGCTTCTTTGCTTCACATGGAATTGCTGCTTATCCATATCCAGGAGATGAATAAATAAACCAATGTGTTTTAATTTTTTTTTAATTAAATAATAAAATGTTAATTAAAACTTTTTAATATTTTAATATAATAAAAGCATTGTTAAGAACAAAACAGCCAGGTAGAAATCAAAATTTGGACAAACAATGGAAAAAAACAATCAATGATAAAGATAAATGCAAAAAAGACACACATACAATAAGAAAGGAAAAAAAAACAAGAAAGAATAAATTTAGAGACGTTGATCGAAAAAACAAAAATGCTTTAAAATCCCTGAGTTTATGTTTATATTATACTTTCGGTATCTGAGAACAAAATAGAAAAAATAAAAAAATATTTAAATAGTATATTAAATAAGAAAATTAAGTTTTAGTTAGAAGAAAAAAAAGTAAAAAAGGTCAGTTTTGATGAGCTTTTGCAGGGAACACTAAAATTCAACATTGTTTAACATTTGTGTCCCGCAAGATTCAACGCTCCTGGATTTTTTGATTTTCGTCGAATTAGGTTTAAAAATCTTTTAGTTTGTGGCTTAAAACAGTGCAAATAGCATAAGGATGATAAAAAATATAAGTTATTATATTCTGTCTTCAAGTTTTAGCTGTCGATGGTTGTTGGACCTCAAGTTGAGAATCCCAAAACTTTTTATACGGGCTTTCTTTTGCGCTATAAATCATATTTTCACGTTAAATATAAGCCAAAATCACTATTTTTGGATTTTGTGATCATTTTTTCACTCAAAAATTTGCTTGGCGTTTATCGATGAATGAGCGTCTCTAAATAAAATAGCAGACAAACTCAAATTTCTACAGCCGAGCTGTTGGTCGCTCTGGGGCCATCAAAGTCCTCCCGTAAAAATTGTTCTCCTTGTGTTCGTCCTACTATTTTATTCTTTCTTTTGCTTTTTTGGGTGGTGGTCTTTCATGTTTCTCTTTTTCATTGATTGTTTTTTTATCTTAAGTCTTTTTCAATATAGGATGACTTTTTTATTTTGTTACTATCTTTTATTTGCCAGAAATGCATAAAAAACTGTTAAATTATTACAGATGATTTTTATTTTCGTTTTTGTTTAAATTTCAGGGATAGCTTTGTTTTATCTTATGTTTTCTGTCTTCCCAAACTCTCTAATCTGCATTGCGTCTGCTTTTCTGCAGTCACTGCGAAGTGACTGCAACGTGTCTGCCGCAGAGTCTGGGTTCACTTTTTTATTTCGTGTTATTAATTTTTTACTTGAAAACAAATGAAGGAGAATATATATTACTTGATTATAGATTAGATATTTAATAAAATGTCAACAAAAACAGAAATTAATTTTGCAATAAAGTTTTTAAATACATTAGAATCCTGCAAAAAATCAACTATATTTTCTCCAGCTTCAATTCTTAGTTCGCTTGCAGTTATTTATGCCGGAAGTGATGAACTAGCAAATCAGTTTGGTAACCTTCTCGGTGAAGAAATTGATTCAATAAATTTTTTAAAGCATTATTCAAAACTTGTTAAATTTTGTCAAACGTCGTCAAATTTAAATAATTTGGATTTAAAAATTCTACTGCCAAATCGTTTATATCTTTCTTCACAAAAGCAATTGCATCAGAATTTTATTCAAGTGGTTGCTGCTAAATTTAGTGATGAGGCATTTCAACAAATTGATTTTTCAATGATGGATATGCCAAAAGCTAAAGCTGCAAAGGTTACTTTTACATTTATGAAATAGAATATTCACTACAAGTGATAAATTGATGGTTAAAAAAACTATAATTATTTGCTTTTCAAATTTTTGCCAATCTATAAACATTTCATTGAAATCGAAAGTTTTTAGGAAAAAGCTGCCAAAAAAATTTGTGAAACAATAAATAATTATGCAAATGAAAAAACTGCTGGAAAAATTGGAGATATAATTAAAGTTGAGGAACTTTACTCTGCTATGAATATACTAATTTTAAATGGTTTATGCATTGTTGGAAAATGGGAACAACCTTTCAGTAATCCTATTTTTGGCACATTTTATTCTTCTATGACAACAAAAAAAACAATTCCAATGATCTCGAAATGTATTTCTCCTGGTGGTTGTAATTTTGCAAAGAGTAATAATTGGAAGTGTATTGGATTACCTTATAAAACAAGAAATGTTTGGTTACATATTTTGTTACCACATCGAAAAGATGGGCTGCCATACATTATGGAAAAATTGAGCTATTCTTTTATTAAAAGATGCATCAGCAGGTAATACTTAAATTATTTAACAGAAAGGGACAGAAAGAGGTCTAAAAAACAGATACAAACTAACCAATTGCCTCGACCTCATTACTATCATGTAAAGGATTTTTGTATGTCTTTTCTTTTTTAGCAGCACCACAGATCCAGTTGTTGTTCGAGCAACTATTCCAGAATTTGAAATCGAAGAATCAATGGAAATAACAAATAATTTGGGAAGATCTGGTTTAACACTAATTTTTCGAAATGAAACCGTAAATTTAATGTTTGAAAATGATCAAGTGAATGTAGACAAAATATTTCATAAAGCCTTGATAAAGGTAAGTTTTAAAAAAAATTGGACAGTCTTCTTTTTATACGTTATAATAATTTTTCCGCCAGGAATATGCCAACTCTAGTCAAAAATTTGTGCTTTTTTAGATTGATAAAGATGGGAGTTTTGGACATGATAATTCAATACCAGGCAACAGCTCTCCACCGCCTTCTGATGTTGATGATGCAGGAGAAGAAACTTTTATTGCAGAACATCCATTTTTGTATTTTTTAACTTTTGTAAAAGATCAAGATCCCGCAAAAATAAGAAACATTTTGTTTATGGGGACTTTTTGCTAAAGAAAAATTTTGAGACTGTTAACGCTTTAAAAAAATTATTTTTTTTATTACTTTGTTTACCTTATATCCAGGGATGAGAAATGCGGCCGGCCGCAATATTTTTTTAGGAAAAAACAGCAAAGGGGGGACCCTTTGAAAAATCAAAAAAAAAGAACCAAAAAAATCTCAAAGGGATTTTAGGGAAACAAAAGGGAGAAAAATTAGTTAAAATATCCTAAATAAATTACTATAACATAGAAAAACTCTATATTTCGAATGTTAGAAAAAAAAATTTAGTGTAGAAAATTTTTTTTAAATTTAACGCGGCCGGCCGGGCTTTTCGGCCGGATTTCTCATCCCTGCTTATATCATATAAGTTATATCTTACAAGTGTGCCTTAATTTATTCTACTTTGTCTTTTTTTGTTTTTTATATTTACTGGTAATTTCATAAACTATAAAGCAGAATTGATTTTCTTTTATTTAGCAAAGATTTTATTTATTGCAAATTATGAACGAATTTTTGGCGAGAGGGAATAAACGAGAACAGTGCCCTTATTTTAAACAATACAAGTATTTAAAAATTTAAAAAAAATGTGGTACATGATTGATATAGTAGTATAAAAAAATGGTATTGCCAAAATAATTAACAAAGTATTAAAAAATATTAAAAGAGAAAAATAATATTTTACTGTGTTTTAACACTCATGAAATGACATCTTTGTTGTCTGTGATAACGATTTAATTTAAAAATGTAACATTATACATAAATATTATATCATACTCATGAAATTACACGTTTGTTGTTTTAAAGGAGGCGGACGCTTTACTTATTTCGTTTTTATTCGAATGAATAAACCTGACGATCAGAAATGTTGAAAAAAGCAGGATTGTAGCACATTTTCTTTTAGGCTTTATAATGTGGTCGTCGCTAATTATCCTTAGAAAGTTTTTAAACATTAATATCATTTTTTTAATTTTGTTAAAACATTGCTTTCTCGCAATTAAGGAGTAGAAATAACGGTAGTGTCGAAATAACCAGAATTTGTACGCCAAACAAAGTAGTGACAATTTTTTTTGTCGTTTAAAAAATAGTTGAAATGTTTTTTAATGCCCACCACTGTTACATATTAAAAAATTGCAAAATTTGTATTACAAAAAATTCCGGCCATATCATAAATTTTTGAACACAGAAAAATATTTGAAAATTTTTTTCTTTCAAAATTTTTCTGTTGCATAACATGTAAAATTATTTATAAACAGCCTAGCTTAGAATTATTTTACAGTTTTTAGGACAACATGACATTTGACCCCATGACTGTTGACCCCTTCTGAAGGATGGATTCAGTCTAAAATCGAAATACCAAAATTTCGGTATGTTGACCTTTTTGAAATCGAAATTTCGATTTTGCAGAACTCTGATTACCGTAATAAAAAATGATTCAATGAACATCCAAAAAAATCGGGTCAAGCAAAACACACAAAAAATAATCAAAACTTATTTATTTTTCTTTACATATCTATCAATAGCTACCAATATTTACAGTAATATACATATAAAATCACATACTATTAAAATCGAGTTTGAAGTGGTTGAAGAGTATTCAAATTTGAAGGTTGCTGTTGTTCATTTTCGCATTGAAATTTTTCCATTACAACAGCTAAATCTCTTTCGCTTTTTTGCTTTTGATATGGATGAAGTTGTTCAGCGCTACGATTAAGCTCTTGTGAAATTTTGATATATGCAATAATTGAAAAAATTATGAGTTCAGTATGCTTAATTTTAATAGAACTGCAAATTTTTTTATTTGAGTTCTATTTAAAATTAAAAAAATTCAAATTGAAAATTTGAATTTTTTTATTTTTGAAAGGGGGGATTTTAATTTAAAGAAATTATAAAATCTCAAAAAAAGCCTCAGCCAAAAGTGGAATTCCATAATCGTCAGCAAATCTCCGAGTGGTGCATGGAAAACTTTCATCAATGGCTTGGGGAATCGAACCCGTAAGTTAACGCACTACAGTCTTACGCGCTACCGACTGCGCTATCAAGGCTTGTCTTCGGAGCGCCGAAAATCAAGTCAAGAAGCGGTTGCCTTTTCTAAAACATTTTTTGATAGCAAAATTTTTCGATAAAAAAATATTAAATACGATTCTAAAAACCCTTTTTATCTAGGAATACATTTTTAAAATGCAAAAAATTAACCTCAAAACAAACCCAAATACATTTTAAATTAGCACATTGCTATGGCAACAAGTGTAAAAGGGTTA
>JAQIXH010000492.1:0-12926 GCA_034700145.1 Panagrolaimus detritophagus
TTTATTGAAGTCATTACATTAATATGCAAAAAATTAAAATAATTAAAATATTTCCATAATTTTGGCTCCCCTGAAAACTGAAAGTCCCGAAAGCCTTGAAATATATACTCCAACAGAAATGATTTGGTGTCATCAAAAAGTGTTGACTTTCTCAAAAAAAAACCATGTTAAAAGTAAATGCAATAAAAATTCAGTTTTTTCAAAATATTGAACAAAAGCTCCGTTAAAAAAGAACACTTTCAATGGAACAATGTTTTCATTCTTATATGCCTAAAAATATTCGAAGCTTTGAAAAAAAGGTTAAAAAATCAGTTAAAAAAACCATACAAAAAAAACCACTTTTTAATGCCAGCGATTAGAAAAAAAGGACAAAAAAAGACATTTTGAATAACATTTTTTTGTTGCTTCTTTTTTTACGATCGATGCTTTTCAGCAGTAGCTTTTTTGTAAAAATTTTCCCACAAATTTCTATATCGTTTGCTTTTTAATAAATTTAAAATATTTTATTGAAAAAATTATCAAAAAAATCTGATAATTTTTGTCGACAAATTAAAAAATTACTTCACGATTTTAAGTTGTTTTAAACCAAATAAAAATGATTCAATTATTTCAGTTATACACAATATCAAAAAATAAAGAAAAATTTTAGTACATATACATTTTGAAATTAAATAAAAAAATATGAAATTGATTAATTTTAAAATAGCAATATAAATGCTTTAATCGTATAAATAAATTTTTAAAAGCTTTTAAGCTTTAAAAAACATGTTTAAAAATCGAAACAAAAATTAATTTAAATGGTGATAAATATTATAATCATTTTGTCTTTTTATTAATGGGCCGGTTTTCAATTTTGGTTAAATAATGCATTTTTAACGATTTCAAAAAACGAATATTTTGTAACATTTTTTTTACATTTTGTAATACAAGCCAAAAAAATATTCAAAAAATGCAATATGTGACACACTTTTTTGACAAAAAAAAAGAATAGAAATGATTGATGTGTTTTTTCAAAAGAGTTTTTTCGGAGACAAAAACAAAGCTTCGCAAAATAACATTTTCATTCTTTCAAAAGAAAGCATTAAAGTGCAATTGATTCGTTGCCAAAAAAATGAAAAAAGTCATTTTAGAAAAATTCAACAAAAGATATTTTTTTATTAATGAATGAATACCATATTTCTTATAGGGAATATTGATGGATGTGAAAATGTCCCACGTTCAATCAAAAATACCCCGGCTACAGTAGTTAGTTTAAGTTTTTTTTAGTTTTTAAAAAATATATTAAATATTAGAATGAATAAAACCAGTTTTGAAAAAACAAGCATAAAAATGTATTCATGATTTAATTATACGATCAATTTCATCAGCGATTAAAAGTTTACACTTTGAGAAATATGATTTTTCAAGTGAATATTTTAACAAACAATCAACAGTTGTCAAACAAATATCGTGTTTTTCAGGGTCACAAACACAAAGTATTGCTATTATAGCTTCAGTGCCATTACAAAAGGGATCTGCAATGCCTGTTACTTTTAAAGCCATCTCCTCACATGGAACCAGAAGAAGAACAAGAGGTTTATAATTTTCAACAGATCGATAATTGAAGGAATGCATAATGGAAGGGAGAAGATACTTAAAATATCTTTTTTTGTAATTTAAACAAAAAAGCACTGTTTACTTACATAAAAATATTCTTCCATCATCATTTGGAGAAACATGTTTCAAAAAAGATGGCAAAAATTTAACTATAGGTATACTTAACTATGCAGTTTCAACCTATCTCACAATGTTACAATAAAATCAAATTAAATGAGCTTACAAGCAACTTCATGGCTAGTTTCCTCACACGTCCATTGCATCCATCTGAGCTTGGAATACGTGAATGATCATTGTAACATTAGAAGCTGCTGGCATTTCTTTTCCAGAATAAAACGACACTCCAAAAAAATGCAGCTTCAAATTTTCTTCATAAATCTAAAAAAATATTCACCTTTGAATAAAATTTAATGAAGAACTCAATAAAATATAGCAGAATAATAATTATCAGGTTTCCAGAACACCATGAGCCCCCACTGTTTCAAAAAAGATCAAAATTGAATTAAACTTCATAATATTTATTTTGGCCAGATCTCAAACTTTGGGTAATTAAACCATCTATGAAAAACGCGATAAATAAAATGTTTTAAGACACGATACAAAAGTAATAAAAAGTAATGAAATTAAAGTTTATGAATTTTAAGGAATTATAAAAATGATAAAAGCTATTTTAAAGTTAGAAAAAAAGTAAAAAGAAGAAAAAAGAAAAGACTACTTTTTTCACGTTAATATTCGAACCTTTAGTTCTTTTTTTGTTTTTAAGAAATATATTAAATATTCAAAAAAAAGTCTGATTTCTGTCATCACAAAAAAATTAGAAAAACATTGACTTTTTTACAATAAAAAATGCTTTTTTGCAGTTTCGCCATCACAAAATCGCGATGCTTCTTCATTTCTTATCTCTTGATCTCTAAAAGCTAACAAGTTTTGTTCTTGCTTTTTATCATTTCACTTTGATCATTTTTTTTTCTGCAGTAAATGATTTTGAAGCGAAGAAAAAAGACAATCTTAAAAACTATGCTTTTCCTTTTTTTCAAGCAAACACAATTTAAAACTATAGAAAGAAAGAAAAAGTGAAAACGTTTGAAAATGTGTTTTTTTTTTGCAAAAATGCAGACATATTTTTTTTTAAATAATGGTTTCTGCTGCAAAAAAATGAAGAAATATACATAGAGACGAGCTTAGTTTTTCAAAGTTCGCCAAATGCAATAAATTTGGTATCATTAGATGCGCAGTAAAAATATTGATGGAAAGAACAAAAGAAATAAGTAAAAAAATTAATTTTACTGCTTAATATTACTGTTAAAAAATAGAGAACAAAATTTTTGCCCGCCGGGGAACACATTTCTTTTGTGAATATTTTCGCTTCGATTTCACAAACGACATTTTTTGCAAATTATTTGAATTTTTTGTAATAATTTCTATTGCTTCAAATCTCTTTACTCCGAAGACTCCAGTGACTCGACTCCGACTCCGGAGTCGGAGTCGTCGCAAGAGTCATTTCAAATTCGAAAGCACACCACTGTTTCAAGTATAGGTATATTATTATTTTTTCTCAAACACCCATTTTTTTCATATGGTTTCCATTTTGCGAGTATTTGACTTAAATGGTTAATTTTTAGGCCATGTTGTGTAAAAACTTCTTCAGTATTCAAACAAATTATTTTATACCAACTTTTTGTCATTCCTATCTCAAAAAAACTTGTTTGAAATATAACTTTTGATGAATGAATATCCGATTATTACATATGGTAAAAAAGATTATTGAACTTTTAAAAATTTTAAGAGCTTTTTTTGGACGTAATAATTTATGGCCGCTAAAACTGTCTTGAATCACGCAATTGAGCTTACATTTTTATATTTTTGTTTTTTACGAGAGAGTTTACATTTAAAAAAAAAGGAAAGATAAACATGCGATATTTTGGAGAATTTTTGTTGAATAAATGAGGTGAAAATGTGACATAAAAAGGATTCCATTACATTTAAGGAAAATTTGGTTTTTAGATAAACATAAAATTTTTATTTTTCTGTTATTTTTTTTTTGTTGCAAAGAATTTTTACTAAATTTTGTCCAGCTGAATTACTGTAATCAGGGATGTGCGGAAGTACTTCCGGGGAACACTTTTCCGCAAATTTTTTCTCAACATTGAAAAAATAATTGTTTTTTTTAAATATTACATTTCTGATTTACTTTTTATCATAGCTTATATCTGTCCAAACAGAATTTAATTTTATTAAAAAATTGGAGATCATTTTCGCTCCCATTTTTTAAACGGAATTTCGTTTAACACTTCCACCAAAACGGGAGCGAAAATGAGCTCTAGTTTTTTAACAAAAAAATATATTTAAATTCTGTTTGGACAGGTATAAGCTATGATAAAAAGTAGATCCGAAATGTATTATTTTAAAAAAAACAATTATTTTTTTCAATATTGAGAAAAAATTTGCAGAAAAGTGTTCCCCGGAAGTACTTCCGCACATCCCTGATTGTAATTTTACATATTTTAAAAATATGGGTGAGCCAATTGCTGAAATGGAATTTGGATTATCAAATGATGAAACGCTTGAAGCTTTAAAACCTGACATCAAAAAAAATGATGAGAAAAGAGAAGCAGATCTTCTTAAGAAGAAATTAGATATGTCAGCCCTTGAACCAGTTGAAGAAAATATATTTGGTAATACAAATAAAGAAAGTAATGTTCAACAAATAAATGAAACAAAAGCTGATAATTTGAGTAAAAAAGATGAAATGTTATCTTCTGCTGAAAAAGCAAAAACGTTTCCGGCAAGTTTTTTGAAATTTTAATGGAAATAAATTTTGAGCTTGTAATTTCACGGGAATATTTTTTGGGAATTTCAAAAGTATGTCACGAAATCAATTTCGTTTGGATTCCGAAACGACTTTTAAATTTTAAATTTTTTTAATGCAATTTTTCGGAGTCCTTGATTTAGTTTTTTTACCAATACAAACTCAACCCTTAACATCAATGGCACAAGGGCTATAAAAACCAGGATTTTATCTTCAATGGCATAAAAAAATGCCAAAACAGGATTTTTAGGCAAAAAAAACTTTGTTAAACATATTCGAAAACGCACACTGAAATCAACTGTTCAGTCAAAAAATGCTTTGGCATTGTGTTTTTTTTCTTTTTATTTTCTTTTGTTAAAAAAATGACAAAATGAGTATTATCTTTTACGACTGTGCCTGATCTTATATTAATTTTTCACATACATTTTTTTTCAAAACTCTCTGCTATCCCACTCAGTTTTTTATGCTGATTAATAATATTAATATAAAAAGGCATGAAAAGTTAATATAAGATAGGGCACAGCTGTTAAAAGTATCGCTCGTTTTATCGTTTTTTTTAACAAAAAAATAATAAAAACTAAAAGAACACAATGCCAACCCATTTTTTAACTGAATAAAAAGAGTGGAACTGATTCCAACGTGAAACATGGGTAAAATTTCAAAAAACTTATTTTTGAACTTTGCCATTTAAACGTAGTTTGGGGGCAAAAAAAACTAACCGAAAAATCCGTTTAAAAGGTAGAAAAACTCTGTTAAAATTTTTTATATTAATTTTTTAAAGCCTGTAAAACAAATTGCGGAAATTGATTTTGGAGCCTCAAGTACCCATGCCCTTGAAACCTTGGAAACAATGAAAGAAGATATTAAAAAAAGAAATGAAGAGGCAGAAATGGATCCCAAAATTTCTGCAATTCATCACCTAAGAGATGAAATGCCTTAAAAACAATAATGGAGATTTTCATTACTACTAATTTTTTTGATTTTCTGAAAAACATTGTGTGAAACTATATAATATCTTTTTTCTTCGATTATATAAATATTTTTAATTATTTTTGGCATTTGACAAAAATTCTTCGTTTTTATTTGTGTATTAATTTTTTTTTGATTTTTAATTAATTAATTTTCAAATAAAATAATTGAGTTGCTGCGTTTTTTCCAGCTTGAAAATACAAAACAGAATTAAAATTTTTAAAACAATTACCTCTTCCAAAGACAAAAAAAAATTTAAGCAGTCATCTTTGAACAATTTTTTTTAGATTGTTGACATTCATTATTTTATCTCTTTTTTGGTTGTCTTTTATGAGACATTAAAATACTGAGTTTTTAAAGATACCAAAGTATGGCCCACATTTTGTCACAGATAAGAAAAAACATAAAAAAGGGATATTCTTCAATGAAAAGGGTCAATAGATACCGAAGAAAAAACATCAGCATATATTAAGCAAAAAAATGAATGATTGCTAAAGTCATATTCATTATTTCTTTGAATATTTAAAATTAATTTTTCAAAAACGATGGGATTCGGGATTACTCAATCAGTATTTTTAAATATCTTTTATTCTTTTAATTCTTTTTCTTTGGGGGCAAAGATCAAAACGGAAGGGGGAAGGAGTGTAAAGTCCCTAAAAAAGGGACTTTGATCAGGCCATTGATAAAAAAATTACAAAATCAATAAAAAAAGACAAAAGTATGCAAATTTTATAAATAAACTAAAAACTTGAACTGAATTTTAAAAAATATAACACACATATTTTTTCGTGCTGAAATTTAGAAATAACATAACTTTTTAATAATGGATTCCTCAGCTGCAATGCGAGATTAAAGATTTCATTTTGTAAAATCTTAAAATCTTAGTGAACTGAATTTAAAAAAAGTTTCTATAATAAGATTTCAAAAGTATCTAAAAATACCATAACAAATATTTTTATCAAAGATTTATTTCAACGCCAATCAAGGCATTTGTACTAAAAAATATCACTCATGTATTGGATTTTAATAAATGAAACTAATAAGAGCAAAAACAAAGGAAAAAAAATTAACCGATGCAAACGTTGTAGCTGCAATCCAAAAATTTCTTTTTTTTGCTTATTTTGAAAGTTGTGATTTTCTTATTTTTTTTTAAAGATTGTTTCACTTTTTTTAATGGCAGCCAGCGTATGGAATACCAATAACAGAAGGGTTTCTTTTTGCCTTTCTTTTTAATGTTCATCGTTTTATAAGGTTGCTTTATAAAAAGGCGAAAAATAAAAGGTTGTACAAAAACGAAGAAATATATTAATATTAATTTGCAGCGAGTTTCTGAATATTTTATATATTAATAAAAACCAATTAACAATAAACAAACATTTTTATTCTAGAATGTAAAAAATGGAAAATCAAGTTCATCAATTTTGCTAGATTTTGCACTATTAATTTTATTTGAAATTTCTTGATTTTCATAAATGCTAATTTTGTGTAAAAAATTCTTTTGACTATTTCTTTTTCGTTATCTCTCTAACACTTCTATCCATTATTATTTTCAATTAATGCCAAAATAGTCACGAAAAACACACAAAAATTGATGCAAAAACTATGTTTGAGAAAATTTTGCAAATGCAGACCATAAGGTTTTTTTGAAAATAAATTGTAGCATTTTTTCTACATTTATTTGTTTCTATCGAAAAATCATTTAAAAAAAATAAAGGATGACTAAAGGGGACGTTTTTGTTAAATGCAAAAACAATTTAATAAACGCAAAAGCTTTTGTAACTACCTGACAAATCCAAATCAAATAAATAATGAAGAATTATTAAAAAAGTGGTTTTTTATTCAAATGATTTTTGTGAATCACACGAATTGTGATCTTGAAAAAATGCTTAAAACACACATTTATTTTAATAGTGCTTCAAAATATTCAAAAAACAAATTCCAGCGAAAAACAAAATGTTTCGAAATATTATTATTTTTATGTGCAGGTTTTTGGCTGGCGTTTCAATCGATAAAATGAATCACTTTAAATGATGCACGCAAAATTAAAGAGAATAAAGCGACAAAAACTTTTTTCTCTACATATTCCCCGTCTCTTTTTTTTTTAAAAAGTGATGTCGAAAATGCCAACGATTCATTTAAAGGAAGAATGATCGGCCTCTTCTTTTTCATAACTTTTTTGAAACAAAAAGCTTATGCACTTTTTTTCCATTTTGATCTTTTCAGAGAGTGTGTGTTTTAAAAAAAGGACAAACAACATATGGAATATAAACTCCACCTTTTTTTGTTTCATCCTTCTGTGATAGTTTTTATCGAAGGTGTCATAAAGAAAAAAATAAGGTTTAAAAATAATATTTTGAAGCGTCTCATTTTTATGATTTTGAATTTTTTAAACATTTAAAAAAAAATATATGTTAAATGATGAAAAGAAATTATGTTTTAAATTTTATGACAATTTTTAGAAACAAATACTAATACAACATATTCAGTTTCTTCAAACATTATTTATTTTATTTGAAATAAAAATTTGTCAAAAAAATGTTGGATATTAAAAATGAAACTTTACTTTTTTTAATTTAACATCAATTTACATTTTTGTTCGAAATACTGAAAACAAATTTATTACCTAAAAAAATAACATTTTATTGATAAAAAGCATGACTTTCACAATAACAGTTGTAGCAGTATATGATGTGAGGCACTTTTTATAATCAGTGACGTGCACGCTCGATTTAAATGCGAGTGTTTCACATTTTTTTCTTATACTGCAGAAATATAAACTTTTTTAAAGTTTGGTTTCTATCCTGATATATGTAAAAATTGATTTTGTTTCGTTTCGTTTTACAAAACTCGGTTTCGTGCAGCCCTGTTCCTGAGCATCATTTTCCTTCAAAGAAATGAAAATTTTCAGAGAAAACCGTATTTTTTTCCTTTTTTTTGATTATGATACATTGTGACCCTCCATTCCCCAATTTGAAATTGTGCCTATCAGATTCAGAATTTTTTCTGCATCCGACAGGATAAATAAAAATATTGCCAAAGTGTCCAGATAAATATATGCATCTGCGTCCAAGTGCAGGAAGCGCTGCATAATGACCAAACGGTTAAAGGTTTTACTCCAACAATTGTAAATTTTTTTAAAAAAAGAACTGCTTTTATTTTTGGATTCTCCATAGTCGAAAGCATATATGTACCAAAAATAAGCACAATCGGAGAAAAAGAAGTTAATTTTTTTGTTTCTTTAGCCATTAATTAAACATTAATTTTAATTTTTTTTTGCTTTTTTTTTATATTTGCAATGATTTTTTACGGCGATTCTAATGCTACCAAACTTATAACATTTGGCGAACTCTGAAAAAATTGTGCATGTTCTTAAATATCAATAAGTCAAAAGTTTAATCTATATTGTCCTTCTTTTCTCCTTTCTTTAAATATTTAACATATATTTTTCAAAAACCATTAGATTCAGGATTGAAGCAACTACAAAATTTTTTTTATACTCCCTAATTTTACAATCTCCAAGGAAGTAAAAGAAAAAAGTTATTATTTGTAAAACTCATACAAATGAATCACATATATTAATTAATTGCAAAGTATTAGTCATATAATTAAAAATATTTATTTTTTAGCAGAAAAGTTTTAGTCTTTGCTCTTTTTAAAAAGTGAAAAGAAGCATTGGAAAGGGAATTTTCCTTTAATTTGAAAATTTTTCAAGTTGTTTGTGTTTTTATCACATACACAATTCTAAATTAAATATAACCATTTAAAAGTTCATGAACCACCAAAAAACCCTTTTTTACTGGTGCTATTTTTTGTTTAATGAAAAATTTTAAAAAAAATATCGATGAAAAATTTTTTTTTTAAATTTTGCAATTTTTTTATTAACTGAACATTTAAGTTTTTTAACTTTTTTTAAAACTTTAGACAAGTTTTGTGTTCTCTCATATTTTTTGTAGCAAATCATTAAAAAATTGAGTTTCAAAGAACACATAAAAATTTTTTTACAAAAATTTTTTTTGGTCATTTGAGTTTATTATGACGTTAAAGGTATCTTATATAAAAAAAAAAGAGCTGTTATGTTAGACTAATTACACTTTTAATTAAAAAAATAAAAGGAAGCAAATTATAATCATACAAAGTTGACATTGTCGTTTTTTTATACTGTAAAAGTAATTAAAAGAAAAAAATTGTGAGAAACAAAATTTAGCAATTCAAGCAAGAAAATTATTCATTCATTTATGTTTTTTTATTTTGTGTTATAATTACTTGGATTTTTTTCGCTTGGACGATAAATTTTTGAAAGAATAAAGTTAATTCAAATACAAAAACTTTTTTCTCAAATTTGCCATTTTCAAAGTTGTAAAAAGCTTCTAAAAATTTGAACAACATTATTTTAACATGGATTCAACAACTTTTAATGTGATTGTTGTAATAATTTATGTTGTAAGTTGGTATTTAAATTTTTTTAGAAACAAAAAAACATGTTTAAAATTACTCCGTTTTTTTATAATTGAAAATGCGAAACCTTAGAAAAATCAAAGTCCTAAAAAGGAATTTTTTATATTTTTTCTTGTTTTATAAAGTTAACATTTTGTAACAAAAGTTAAAATGTTCTAATTTAGATTTGCATTCCTGGTATATGTTTTTCGTTTACAGCATTTTCTTTAATTTGTTCAAGACCTTCATTCCATAATGCTTTCGGATATCTTTCGGCTGCAGATGTCATTGCAGAGGGTGGATTAATTTTGAATTTTTTGACTGCAACAACTTTAGCACTAATGTAAGTTTTGTCATTTTGTAAAACTTAAATGGCTTGTTTCAACGATCCAAGCTAGTGTAAAGCCTGCATAATAAAACTAAATTATAATAAATGTTTTCAATTTTGAAATATCAGGTTTACCTTTGATACCATTGTACTATCGATACTGGTATCTGTTACTTTAAAAGGGGAGCAGTAGCAGTTGCATATAAAGTTTGTGATGCATTTTTGGCACAAAAGATATTTTAAAGAGGTAAAACTAATTCAGGAACATTTGCTAAAAACTCGAACAAAAAATGTCATTTTCGGTCTTTAAAATTGGCTTTGTTTGACAGTTGCAGTCTTGATACCACTTCAGTTGGAGTAGAATTTGAAAGTAGCATGTTTGTAAAGCAATAGCAGGGATCCAAAAATTTTAAGGTAGCAGTTTCTGAGAAATAGCACCAAAAAGCGGTAGAGGGTTCTTTATACCTATGTTTAAAAAAATATAAATCATATGTATACGGTAGCTATCATTGGTAAAAAATCCAGCGTCGGTGTAATACAAAGTTTTCGAGATTCAAGCCGGAATCTGATTTTGGCAAATTTCGACTTGACGGCATTTTGCCTAAAGTGAGGCAAATATGAAGGTTCTTATATCAAATGATAGATCTGAGATAGCGGAACATATTGCAACCATAAAAAAATTTTTTAAAATTATGCAAATTTTAGTTTCAGAAAATTTGCATAAAGCCCCTGAGGCACTTTGAACAAAAACGGATTTGATTTTCGTTCTTTTCAACCGTACTTTAGCCTATCCTGATAGTTTCATGTTTGTAGCTAAAAATTAAATTTTTTTTCATCGTTTTTTCTTTGGATTTGAAAAAAAATGAGTTATACAGTAACATATAAGCTCCAATAACTTATAACATTTTGCAATATATGTCACATGTGCCTAAAGTAATAATAATTCCATTTATAGGATTCCGTCATCCGTTGACACAACTTTTATGGCATCGCTTGGATACTTTTCTATTTTTATACACAGATTTCTTTCATACATTCAATTTTTGAAATCATTCAACCGATTTTTTGCTGTTGTATTTTATTGGAAATACAGTACATTTTTTAATTATAAAAATACTTTATTTTTTATTGCTTTAAGTATTGGAATAAGTGTATTTCATACATTTTCATATTTTGGATATACTTGCAATTTGCTTTATAATTTAAGTACACTTTCATGGTCTCGACGAGATCCAACATGTGTGGTATTTGGCGTTGAATGGAGTTTTAATATGGTTATAATTTTATATGCTGGTTCAATTATTTGTAATTTCCTAACAATTTCATATCTTCATTGTAAAAGTAAAAAAATGGCTGCTCGTAAGTTTTTTTGTCTTTGTTTTTTTTTTTGTAAATATTTTTATAGAAAAACGAAAGTTATCATGGATTGAAAAACGATTTCTGTTGCAAGTAAGTTATTTGTAACATTTCTTCTGCTTTAAAAATATACTTTCTTTTCAAAGATTGTTTACGGAGGAAGGAAAGGAGGGGGGTTGCTAAAATTATATTCACAGGAAATGCATTGCAACCGATTAAACGAAATATATAAAACGACATTCTTTGAAAATAACTATACATAGTTATTTCAAAGAACGCCATTTTTGCAATTGGAAAAAATATCAATAGTTTAAAAAGCATTGTACAAAAATGTGGACAAAGTTCACTTCAGAGTTCTGCAAAATTAAATTCCATAAGACCGAAATATCGAAATTAATGGAATTATTTTTCCATTCGAAATCGAAATAACCTTAATTTCGGTTTCAGTCTTTTGAATAGTGTTGTGCTTTCGAATTTGAAATGACTCCGTCGATGATTCCGACTCCGGAGTCGGGGTCACTGGAGTCGACTCTGGAGTCGAATAAAAGGGTCGACTCCGATAGTAAAATGTTTTTCAAAAGCACGTGGGATTTCCTTTTTGATGCTTGTTTTCTTCTTTTTTAAGGTTTAAAGACCGTTTTTTATCTTCAAAAAAGTTATTTTAACCATAAAAAATGATGGTGAAAATTTTTTCTAATTTTTAAGAATTTTTTAAAACAATTTTAAAGACAATATTAACTTTAATTTGCATTTAATATGCCAAAAAAAATATGACAGAAAATTAAATATTTATAGAAAAAAGCACTTTTTTCTTCTTTTTTCCTTTTTTTTAAATTTTCACCCGGAGTCGACTCCACCACCGTGACTCTGGCTCCGACTCCGGAGTCGGAGTCGCAACAAAACTGGTTACAAAACTTTTCGAAACTGTAATTTCAAGTTTGCAGCACCCACGTTGTGAGAGATTTCTAATATGAAAAAATTGAGATTTTTGTAAAAGTTAATTTATGCAAATTTTAACTACTTTAGTTTTTAGTCTAAAATCGAAATATCAAAATTTTAGTATTTCGACCATTTTGAAATTTCGATTTTGCAGAATCCTGATTCAGTTACAATATTCTAGTTAAAAAAATTTGATCGTTGTTTTGATTATTAAAATTAAATAATATAAGTTTTTTCGGCTTCAGAATCTTTGAATTAAACGTTTAATGCAAAGCAGAAGACAAACACCAGTTATCTCATTTCCTTAACTCTCACTATTATGAAATATTCAAATTTTAGACTTCTACAACCTCAATAATTTATATCCTTGCTCTATGTTGCCGATATTTGGTAACACCTTTGGGATATAATGTTGTTTTAAAATATATGCTATCATCTGGTTGTTGGATATTCTTTTGTATGATAAATGAGTTAATTTTTATCATTATCGTCAAG
>JAQIXH010000493.1:0-12903 GCA_034700145.1 Panagrolaimus detritophagus
CCCAGAAACAAAAAAAATATTTTTTTAATTTACCAAAAATTAATTAGAAAAAAAATCAAAAGTGCTCTTTTTCAAAAGAAATTTTTTTGGCGTTTTTTAAAAAATCAACATTCGAGTCGCTGTGCACTCACACCATTTTTTTAGTATAAAAACAATCAATTTTTCATTCAGCTGACGCATTCATCTCTTTTTCTCTTCCATTCGAACTAAAACAACACAAGATACACACTTGTCGCAAAAAAAGACGTATGTCTATGAAGGGCATTTTTTCTCAGATAAATGTGTCGGTGAAGAATGTCTCG
The DNA here is from genome assembly GCA_034700145.1 of Panagrolaimus detritophagus. Lineage (NCBI taxonomy): Eukaryota > Metazoa > Nematoda > Chromadorea > Rhabditida > Panagrolaimidae > Panagrolaimus > Panagrolaimus detritophagus. The sequence goes on from JAQIXH010000493.1 coordinate 303, forward strand.
ATGTTACACGAATGACAACTCACAGAGAACGAACAAGAAGTTAATGCAGAGCTTGGATTAAATTTGGGGACGGTTCTATTACACACAACTTAAAAAAAGTTAAGCAATGGAACTACTGTCATAAAGTTTGTCCGAAATTTTTACATATTTTTTCCATGTTTTCACACAAAAACCGTTAAACTTAATCCAATGAAAAAATTATGATAATAAACGCAGATATTTTTAACAAAAAAGGTCTAAAAAAATCAAAATCAAAGAAAAAATGTCGGATCGAAGGACCGAAGACCGAGAAATTTCGGGCGACCGCCAGCACTGAGTAAGAGCACATTTGACCCCAAAAATTTTTTTGTTTTAGATTTCTAAAGGGATAGTAATGTACCCTAAAATGAAATTTTTCTTGCCAAGAAAAAAACTTCAGTTTAATTTTGCTTTTTGAAAACTATCAAAAATAATTTTTGGTCTTCCTCCTTTTTTAAAAAAAATGTTGTTTTCTATACGTCTAGTGTGCTCTAATTATACCAAGTAAAGTATCAAATGTACATGTAAAACGCTTAAATTTTTATTTTAAAGTTATTGCTTAAAAAAATGGGTTGTTAATGTTTTCTTGTTAAAATTATAAATAACTTTATTTTTGAAAAAATAGAATTTTTTAAAATTTCATAAAAAAATACAGTTGAAAGAAAAAATAATGGCTGTTCCATTATTTTTTTATTTTTGGTGGGCTTTTGGATTTTTTGTTGTAATCCTTCATTGTACTGTTACACCATTCATTGTCCTACAACGATTTCAAAAAAATTCAACTTATACTTCTCCATTTTTTTTGCTGTACATTTTTACATCAATTGTTGATGTGGGAAATGTAAGAATCAGTAATTTTATGTCTCGATTTACAGAATTTGAAAGCTTTCAACTTTGGCTTAAATCAAATATATTTTATTTTTCAATTGTATATTTAATTTCTGCATATTGCGTTTATTCACAAGCAATTTTTCATACCGCAATTTCGATTAATCGTGTTTGGATTTCATTTTTTCTTTTAAAAAATGGAAATACTGCATTGGGAAAATTTGGAAATTGTATTATTTGGTTTTTACCAATTTTTGCAATAATAGTTTTGAGTCCAATTTTTGCTGGAACACTTGTATATATCGATGTGGAGACCGGTGTCCTAATTGCAAATTATAATGAAACCTGGCTTAAAAATGCAAGTTTCATTTCATGGACGGGACTGTTTTTAGGGAAAAAATAAAGAGGACTACGCGTAACCTGCAGCAAAAAAGCCATCCTTTTAACTTCTTTTTTTCAAAAATAATGGCTTTTTTCTCGCAGCTTGCGCGCAACCCCCTTTCCTTTTCGTGATTTTTTTTATTAACAGCTTTGTTATATTTCTTTCTTTTTAGTACAATTCAATCACAGGTCCAACTTTAGTTCTTTTAACATCTGGCATTTCATTTATCCTAACTTTAATTACAATTTTACGTTACCGGCATCTTTTAAAGCAGATCAACGGAAATGAAACTGCAATAAAAAAAGAAATGTATTTGCTGATTCAAGCAACAGTAAACTTTTCATTTGAACTTTTGGTTACATGTTATTTTGTAGCATTATCCATTTGTATTACATATGATCTACCAAATGTTTTGGCATATGCTGCTCTAATAATTGATTATATTATTGATTTAGAAAGTTTAGTGAATCCGTGTGCGCTGCTTGCAATATGTAAATTTGTTAGAAAGGACTATAAAGAATTTTGGTTAAAATTCTTTTCAAGAACTTCTGATAAGGTTGTAATTATTAGTAGTAAGGGAAAACATTTAACAATTTCACCGTAGAATTTTTATGGCTCATATGTGTTACTGTAAATTAAATTTTAAAATCAAATAAAAAGCGTTTAAAAAAATTAAAAACAAAAACAAATCTATTTGGATTGAAGAAAATAAAACTGTGAAATTTGAAAAATACAAATTCAATAAAAGTACTGAAGTAGAAACACTAGCCGATAATATAAAACAATCGTTGAAAAAGAAGAAAAGTGCTTTTCCATGCGAAACCGCTGCATTTGATTTTTCAATTTTATGACAAAAACTTTTTTTGTTGAAAAAGTGTCATTTTATTTTGACAACATTGCTGCCGTCACCAAAAAAATTGAGCTTCTGACGCCGATAGCTGCATACTTTTATCTACGGTAAAGTATTTTTAAAATTTAGCTTGAAGTTCGCTAAAAGTCAAATGACGCTTATCGAATGTGTACAATTTAAATTTTCGTTTGTTAAAGTAAATGAAAAATGTAAAAAAGATGAAAAAATTTTTTTTATCAATTTTCTCTCAATCAGTTAAGGTAGTGGGACAATAATAAACATGCCGATCTGAAATGATTGTTAAATTAATAACAAGTATGTCATTTCAGTTGTTTACAAACATTTGATTTGGTTCAATCTTTATTTTTTTTAACAAAAATAAGTTGATCAAGAACAACAACTAATGTAATAATAAATGGATGATTTTCTTCTTCAACAATGTCAATACCGTATGTATTTAAAAAAGAAAAGTATTTTTTGCTGATTGTTGCAACGACTCTTCCATTTTTAACCAATTTAAATGAATGAATCCAAATGTCGAGAGATTCTAAATTATAATCACCATAGATAGAAGTAATAGAAAATTTGAGGCCAAAAAATGCAAAATTCTTTATTATTGTTGCCATTTCTGTGTCATTGTTAGAAGAGATAATCTTGTATGTTGGACGCCAACTCCATAATTCTTGATGAATTTTGTACAAAGCACTGTAAAAAAGAAGCATTTATTCAGTGAATCGCCAAAATTGAAAAATCTCTTTGTTATCAAAAAAGAATAAGCAACGAATGAATTTGAGGTTTTGAAAAACAAAATTTAAAGCCACGAAATTTATCACTACTAGGGTTCCCCGCTCCTTCGGGCCACCGAGGTTCTGCATCTTATCTTTCACTTCAAAAGTTTTAAAAAAACGATTGCAAAAAATTTGTTTCAAAACCACAAAAAAACGACAAAAAAAAGAAACAAAAAAGCAGCAAGCAAAAAAAATGATGATAAAAAGCTTAACGCACTTTGCCAAAAAAGACAAAACCTGCCAACAAACAAGCATTTATTTGAGTTTTTTAGAATGAAGATTTAAAAAATTGACGAAAATCAACAGAATAGGATTAATAAATTACAAAAAAACGGTATTATTTAAATTTTTTTTCACCACGGAAATTGCAAAAGGCATCCGCCAGCTCTTTTTTATTCTTAACTTAAAACTCTATTAAAAATCTATTTTATTTAAATTTAACAGCGATTGAACTTACGTTCCATTCATGTCTTCCAAGGCAAATTTTTTACCAAATGAAAAAAAGTCTCCTTGTACATTAAAAATATCTTTGCCTTGTTCATTTTTTACTTCAAAGCCAGTTCCAACTGAAAACATTTTTCTTTTGATTTGATATCGGCTGGTAGTTTCATTGCCTCCATAGCACTAAAAATCATCCTAACAAATTTGGTATATTAAAATGAAGTGGAAACTTACGAATGGTATCAGTAATACAGCGAATATGATATTGTAATATACATGCATTTTTTGTTGAATAAAAAATATGTTCACAATCACAGCAGCACGAAATTTTGTATGTTTATATAAAGAATGAAATAAAATAATCTCTAAAAAAATCACTTTACAAAGCAATCATAATCTTTCCTTCTTTTGTAAGGTTTTTGGGCACAATTGAACAGTTTTACAAAATACAACTTATTATTGACGCTAGAAAAACTAAAAAAAAATTAAATTAAGCTAAAGACAATTAAAAAAATCTTTCTCTTAAATTAAAAAAGTTCAAATTTGTCAGCTGCTCATTTTTTATGTCCTGCTTTTGTTTATAAAATAGAGCAAAAAAGCCAAAAAAAATTGAAAAGAAAAAACAGTTGTGTGCAAAATTGTAGAACATTTTTTTCATTTTTTAATAAAATCAGGATATTGGTTTTGAGATCAAACATTCATTGATGACATAATAAAATGCAATCACTTTTATGTTGTCTTTGACAAGTCTTTCAAAAAATGTGTTTTTTATAGTTTCTTCTGACTTTGAAAATGATAAGGTTAAAAAAGCAAATTTTTTTAAATGTTTTTTTTTTCAATTTTTTTGGAGGGAAAAAGAGAAATTTAAAACAGATATTTCGATATCAATACAAAGAACTTTTTTTTTCAATGGAACCTGAATGGGAAACTTTTTTTATTAATGTAACCTACTTTAAGCATTTTCTAACATTTTTGTCTTCAAACATGTCAAAATATTGAAAATGAAAGAAATGCTATGCATTTAAAAAAATTGTTCAAGATTTGAGTTTCTAAAGACATCTCCTTTTTGGCCCAGCCATTTTGTAAAATAAAAAAGTATGTTAAAAAACACATCTTTTTTTTGCATGCAATGAAATAGATTTTCAAATATGTTTCGAAACAAAAACACCTCTTCTAAATTTGTCTGCCTGCAAAAAAATTTGCCATTTATCTTTTCACATTTTGAAATTTAGTTTACACCAAAAAATATAAACCACAATTTTCCGAAAACAGATTTTAGCCATTTGCAAAAAAATATTGAATTTCTAAGATTTTGGAAAATTTTTGTTTTTTGAATATTTTGTTTTGTAAAATCCTTTTTAATATATGGTAGTTTTTGATACAAAAATGTTGAAAACCATAATGTGTGTTTTATATATAATTTATTTTTGACAGAAACAGGAGACAGAATTATTCGTTATTTATAAATAAATAGAATTTAAATTGCAAAATTTCAAGTGCAAGTTTAGAAATATTTAAAAGGCCTTAATTGATATCTGGATCGATCTCCTCAGAATTAATTCTTTATTACATTTATTTTTCCCTATTTTTAGCTTCAAATTTTACACAAAAAAAACGTACAACATAATTTTGCAAAAAAAATGTTGAACGAAAAGGCAAAAACTAGGTTATTTTTTTTGCATTAATATCACAAAAAAAGAAATCATTATTAATACTGTGACATTGGTAATATAATTATAAAATCAAAACATAAGAATGATACAATATATAAAGCTGAATAAACGAAATCGATAAAAAAAGTCGATATATTTTTTTAAAAATATTTATAAAATCAAGTTTTTTTAAATTTTTATCTGAAAAATATATGAAACTTTCCCTTTTAAGAAGGCCTTAATCGAGCAAAGAAAAATGAATATTGAAGGGTTTGTATTTGTAAAAATAATAAAATTTAAATATTATTGAAAAAAAGAACCAATTGAACTAATTAACTTTAGAGCCATTTGTTGAAAATACAGCAGCTGTGCAAATATTCTAAACTTTAAACCAATTAACAATCCTTGTACGATATGACGAAATGATTAACATTGCGGCGATTGGATTCATCAATGGAATCCATGACAAAATTCCAGAAGATAAAATCGTTACAAAATTATTTTCTTTGTTTAAAAATATCAGGGTAAATATTGCAAAGATGGGAAGCTGCCCAACAGTAAATGGTCCAATTGCCTAAAAAACATAAAAATTAATTTTTTGGCGTTGTAGTTTTTAGGGATGAACATTTGGGGATTTTAAAATTTAACAAAAAAATGTAACTAATTATGAGGACTCTAAAAAATGGCACCGTTCCCAAAAATTCATCCCCAAATGTCCAATCCCCAAATAAAAATCCTTATCTACTTAATCCCCAAATATCCGTCCCCAAAGCCTACCACGTCAATTTTTTAAATGTAAAAACCATATTAGAAACAAACAAAAAAAGATTAAAAAAATATTTTAAAGCTTACTTGAAAGATCAAAGTTCGATGAACTTGTTTTGTAATAATTTTAGTTTTTTCTGACATCATTGTTTCCATTGATTTAATTTCACTATTTATTCGATAATAAAACATCAAAACCAAGGCATAGCTGATAACAATGGAAATTGTTATGAAAATGAAGGTGGACATTAATTCAATGGATTTCTGAAAAATATTTTGAGAAAATTTAGAAAACTGAGAGAACAAAGTGGGTACAAAATAATTTGAACTATAATTTTAAAGGATTTTGAAAATCAAAATATTCAATGATGAACAAATTTAAGATTTTGATGAATCTAATCAGTGGATTAAAGACATTTTATCTTATTTTGGCATACGTTTTTGGGCATTTAAAATAAAAACTTTTTACAATTTTGCATGCAACAAAAAGTGGAATTTCATGATACTCATCAAGCCAAAATTCAGTGTTCAAAGCTTCTGAAAATTTCGAATAATGCTGTTCAGAAGATGGCGGCCAACAAAATAACAATCCAACAAAGGTAATAATCATCCCAAGAAATGCCAAAAAATACGTTTTACACAATTTACTTTTAGAAAAAACAATTTCCGCTGCCATTTTACTAAAAAAAACAATTGTTTATAAACAATGGCAACGACGAAAAAGTGTGTACCGGCATAAAACAAGATAACGTAAATAAAATGGAACTGGCATTGCCATAAAATTTAACATTAACAACGTACAATAAATTGTTAATGCAATACTTCCATAAACAAAATTAGTTCTATCAAAGTAGCTTCCGACAATTACATAATAGCTATCATTTGCAACTATGACTTGCTAAAAAAGAAATAGTTAAAAAATAGATAAAAATGACGTAATCCAAGCTAACCGAAGAGATATTCATTTGACGCCAGAGTTGAGCTCTTATATTTTGCACAAATATTGGTCCTAGTAAGAGATAGTTAGAAGCGAAATATTTTTTGCGGAATTCAAAAACTCATTATTTTACAACAACTTGAATATGTTCATAATACCCCGAACACCAAAAGTCGATTTAAAGGGCTGTGTTGCGATGTATGAAGAAAAACTGCCAGATTTCTCGCAGTGAAAAAAAAATTTGTTTGCTGATTTTTTTTCAAAATGTTTTTTTGTACCATTTTCCCGCGCTTTTCCCTGATAAAACCTGGCAGCTTTTCGTATCTATCGCAACACATTCCTTTAACAAGTTTTCACTTTTTCGAAATAATTTGTTTGATTTGTAGGTTTTCGAGATTGCAAAACACGGTAAAATACTTTTTGAATGGTATTTTCTTGCTAGAATTTAAGATTTGATGATTAGAACTTATGTTTATTTAAAATTTTTTTACCCTTTATTCCAAATTCTAGCAAGAAAATACCGTTGAAAAAGTATTTTACAGTGTTTGGCAATCTCGAAAACCCATAATTCAAACAATTTATCTCGAAAAAGTGAAAATTTGTTAAATCGACTTTTGGTGTTTGAGGTATTTTGCTATCCCTTACCAGGACCAATATTTGGGCAAAATATGGGAGCTCAACTCCGGCGTCAGTTGAATATCTCTATAGTAAGCGGGAAAAGGATGTCATAAAAAACTTTATCACACCTCCCTAAAATCATATAGCGTCGAATTTTGATGAGTTTTTATCAACTTACAGGTTGCGCAACTATTGCAGCAATTGCCAAAAGTAAATCAAAAATGCATGTTTGAATTAAATTTCGACTTAATGATCGAATTTCTTTTTTAGTTGTTGTGAAAATTAAAAATAATAATAATAAATTTGCAAATATTGCAATCGTTGAAAAAATATAATCATTTATTTTTTGTAACTTTAAAATTAATGTCATTTTTTCAAATATCAAAAAAATGTGATATAAAAATGTAAAAACGGAGAACTACTTTATTTTTTTAGACTAAGACACATTTTTTTAAATAATAATAATTGTTTGTAAAACAAAAGAGAATATTTTTTGAGATTTTTAATCCTATTTTTTATATACTTTTTTTTGAGAAGAACAGAAATGATTTTTGAATAGAAAAATAAATCTTAAAATAACATTTTTTAAATATTTTATTTGAAAATAAAAAAGAGAGGGACATTTTGAAGCTTCTCAATTGAGTGCAAAAACAAACCTTTAGAGGTTTTATTGGAAATGGCCGATATCATTCATTTTCCATTAAAATTTTACATATGTTCCATGGGACATGAAAATTTTCCACATCAATTCTAAATTCATAAAATATTAAATTAAAAAATCAAATGGCTTACTCAAACTCCTTTTCAACTTCAAGAAGCGTTATAAAATATTGGAAAGAACATCGGAAAAAACTTTTTTCAAACGTATATTTACAGCATCTAATTTTATTGAGATACATTACACTGTCAGCATCAAAGATACATCTCCGAAAAGTTATTTGTTCAATTGTTTTCGGATTCATGGATTAAACGAAACTGTTTCATCAATGTGTTTAATGTATCGGCTGTTGTTTTAATCTGGAAAGTTGGTTCATTTTTTATTTCTCAAATATTCAAAAAATCGAGTGAGTTGAAAGAAAATATTTTTTATTGTGGAGTGACCACTGTGCATTATTAAACTTTATGTTTTTTCTAATCGCATTATCATTTTTTATGTGTCCTTGAATCGATTTTTTTGATTTTTTGTTTTCAAAGATTTTTGATTTTTTGTATCAAAAAAATATGAAAATTTATGTCAATGTTCTTTAGTTGTAATATTTTGTCTCTAACTTTTCATTATTTTCATTAAAGCCCTTGCTAGCTGCCTCTCTCCAAAAAAATTCTCTCTTCCGCATTCAACTGTCTCCCTTCCTCTCTCCAAGTCATGTATCAAAACGAATCCAAAATTAATAAAAAACATTTTTGGGTTTCCATTTTTTTACCGACGGTTTGATACTCTCACTTAATCGCATTATCCACCTTTTGCGTGTCCTTGCAAGTTGCCTCCAAAAAAAAGGCACAAGTGAAAAATGGAACAACTTTTTTAGCACTTTTATTCTTTATGATTTATATCATTGACCGAACTTCAAGGATGATAAAAAAGACAAATAAAGGATAAAAACAAAGTTCGCATTGAAAGTAAGTGTCTGTGTTCCTTCGAAGTCTCTCTTACTTTGCCCTTCTTTGTCCAATTAAAAATCAATCGATATCAAACATGGAAAAATGTGTGTCAGTATTTCTTCAATTCTTTTTAAATAAAAAAAAATAATGCAGTTTGTTTTTCGGTTTTTACAACATTTTACCACATTTTTACCACAAATATTACTTATTACTAAAATTTATCAAAAAATTTTACCACAAATTAATTAATATTAAAACAAACTTCCAACATTTAACGCAAACTACAATTTTTGTATTAACGAACTTTCTGTTCTTTTTTGGCAAAAGAAAATTCAAATTTCGCGCCAAATGCAACAAAAAAAGAGCATACGGTAACGCAATAACAAAATAAATGAGGAGACGAGATTTCGGGACAAACTTCTTGTAATAACTTTGGTTCTAAATATTTTTTTTTACTTTTTTTTTATTTTTATCATATCTATGAGTGACACCTAACGTATAAAATAAAAAAAAAAAAACTGTAATATTAACTGTTTTAACAGACGTTTTTGCCAAATCAAGTTTTTTATGTCGTGCAAAAGGGTGGTGAGAACCCAAATAGCGCCAACGCGCTTCGCGCGCTGGCCCCAGAGGAAAGCGAAAAATTAATTGGAACCTTTGAGCGCCTTTAAAATAACAACATAAACCATTGAAGCAAGAACATGTGACTTATGGATCGGTAATTTCATGCCGTTGATCACTGAATGTGGCTTGCATCTCCGAAATTTGACATTTGCGTTTTTATTTATTGTTTTTGCGCTCCTTTGAAGGAAACGAAAAGAAATCATTTTTGTTGTTAAAAAAATGCAATAGAAAAAAATCAAAGTCTATACAAATAAATACAATAAAAAAAAGTCGGGAAAGTATAAATAAAAAAATTTATCAAAAGTGTAATATTTTTTTAAATTTCAAACAGGTTGCTTGAAAGCTTATTATTATCAATAGTTTTTATAAAACAGCATGATTCATTTGTTTTGGCTGCTGAATGCCTCGTTTGGGTGAAGTATTAGCAATTACTGTGACGCTATTTGAATTGTTTTTTATCCGAAGCAGTCGATGCAAATGATAAAATGAAAAAAAGCTGCTTCGAACTCCTTCCCTGAAAAAAAATGTTATTCTCTAATGATAAAGTGATTACAAATGACACCACTTACGACATTATAAAAAGAAGAATTCCTGAGGAACATGAAAAGATTGTTCTGGTACTATAGATTATGCATTCGAGAATTCTGTTCCAGTTACTAAAGTAAAAACAATATTATCAAAGTCTAAAGTAGAGTAACAAAAAGCTGGACTTGGAATTTTAAAAAAAAGTTGAAATTCATGCATTTGCAGATTAGTTTTACCTTACTGTACATAATTTTTAAAACATTGTAATTTTTAAAACATTGTAAGGTAAAATTAGAAAAAAATTAAGCGGGGGGGGGGGGGGGGGTAAGACTGACACCCTCCAATAATATGTACACTATGGTAAAGTTAGCAAGGCTTTTGATTTATTATTCAAATTCGAAATCCATCTTTTAGTAGCTGAAATCCAAGTCAAAAAATTATTGCCTTACTATTCAGATTGAGTTTCAGTCTTAATATTCACATTTGCTGTATAATTTGCACCCATAATACCATGTAAAATAGTCAGCAATTCAAAAAGTAAAACCAATACCGTTGTAAAAATAGATTGCATTAAAAGGCGATTTTCATATTTTTGTTTTGTTTGCCATTTATTATTTCCTTTAATATAGCGAGCTAGAGCCGTTGCAATTCCTAATGATAACCCAACAACGGCACTGAACAAATTCGAAATTGTTACTTGAATTGGAACACCATTCATGTTATGAAAAGTAAAAATACATGTCATATAATTTTGCATCGCGGTTATCGGTGTATGATAAAAGAATGCATCCATGCAAGTCCCAAAGTTTTTTAAATCATATCCCGAAAGGATAAACGGATATGCAAAAAGAAGAACAATTGCAAAATAAAAAGTTTTACCATTCCAAATTTTTGAATGTTGTTTCCAAAAGAAAACTCCAGTAAATCGATTCAAGACTAACAAAAGATTACAAAAACCATAAAATCGATATTGATACCATCTTCCGAAAATACTCCAAAAGCCGAATATTCCACCCATTAAAATTTCATCAGGCAATGCAAAAGTTAGCAGAAAGAAATCATAGACCAAAATTCCATTAACTAAAGACTCAATAATTATTAGACGAAAATATGCTGATGTAAAGTTGGGAACTTTCTTGTATAATCGATAAATAAACATTATCAAAAATAAATTCATTAATATTACGATTATACACAAAAGTACATTATTTATTATAAATGTTATTTTATCAATGGTTCTGTCATAGTCCATTGTAAAAAAGACTGGCTAAAAGAAATAAGAATTATAATTGTGTTATTTTTTAACTGAGGAAAATAAAAAGTAACGAAAAAAGGGAGGAGTTTAAAAATATTTGTGTAATAAAAAAAGTAAAAACACGCCTTTTTTGTGGCTCCTTCTTCTTTTTATATGAAGATAATTTAATTGCTGTTTTATAAATTTTATCAGTAGTTTGAAATGTAAGATTCAATATCTTTTTTGATGCAAACTCAATATTATAAAAAACATTGGAATCAAAAAACTCGAAAATTTTCTATGACATTTTCAATTGTGATGTAAAAATCTAAAATCTTACAACTATATGAATCTTTTTAAATTAAAAAACCAAAAAAAAACTGTCGCATCTGAAAGGCTATTTTATCTCGATTATAAAAGTACTAAAAAAATGACAGTTCTAAGGACTGCAGAATATTTATTCAAAAATCTACAACGACCTGTGCAAAATTATAAATCGAATCACATATTGCACATGCTTTTCTTTGCACTCGTACATTTGGTACCGTTCGTTTCCTAATGAAAATATCTGTGATTTTATAGTTTTCAATAAGATTTAATGACTCAAACTTTCTCATTTAGTACACAAGACAGACTTTAAGCAAAAAAAATATTTCTATGTTGCTGTATTTCAAAACTTTTTTTACCGTTCCTAGTAGCTTGAAAGTAAAGCAAATATATAACACGTGAAAAACAAAAACTATTTTGAAAGTTTCATTTCCAAAAAATGATCATCAAAAATTGGAAATTTCTGACACTTATAGGCGCTTTGTAGTACACTTATTGAGATTATTTTTTGGAAATGAAACTTTCAAAATAGTTTTTGTTTTTCACGTGTTATATGTTGCCGTTAATATTGTGAATCCGTTATTCATGTGAATGACTAGAATGCCCCCCTGCATAGGTCTTGTATACTTTCTAGATATTAAAACATTTTTATTCTATCATTATAGAAAAACGTGTTTTGACATAATAAAGATTTGCCCTCATTAATTTTTATATAATATCTAAGTAATATTAAATAAAATGAAAAAAATATTTTTTAGAAATTTCTTTTTAGGTAGTATTTATCCAAAACTAAAACAAAATGTTAATTATTATGTACTATGCAATCATAAAAAATAAATTTTTATAACTTCCTGTATAATATAATTGTCACATCTCTATAAATCATATTTATTATTTTATTTTAGGCCATTATTACCACACATTGTAAACAAAATATTTTCCTTCGAGTTAAGGAAATGGCTTTAAAAATTAAACATTGCTTTCAGCACCTTAATATAATATGTTACCAGTAA
>JAQIXH010000494.1:0-12900 GCA_034700145.1 Panagrolaimus detritophagus
TGACATTTGACCCCTGACAGTTGACCCCATGACATTTGACCCCATGACTGTTGACCCCTACATTCTTTTATACTAATGTTGTGAGAGGCGTCATTATCGATGCAAAAATTAAAAAAACAAACAAAAAATTACTTTACCCTTGCTTAAAGTGGTAAATCGTTTATTCCTTTTCTGGATTCTATAAATGGATTTCAAAATTCATATTTTTTTAATTCCAACAAATATAACTTTCAATACCAACAACCATTTTCAGCTGCAACATTTTGTTTTTAAGCTGTTTTGCAACAGCAGAATCTTGATTCCATAATTTAAAGTATTCAAGGATAAAAACGAAATTCTTTTAAATTCGACCGTTTTTACGGTACAAAATTCAATAATAACGTATCTTTTTTAATTTTATTTTTTATTGTTTTTAAATAACTTTGCAGCAAATTTTAAAGCTGTTTTATTTCTTTAAGGTTTAGTTTTTGATATCAGTAAAAAAGCAACAGGCCATAACCGACAACGGGATTGAAAGTTAGCAAAAAGAGAAATTTAACAATTCTCAATTGACAATTGTACACCTTAAATTCAAATTTATACTAACAAAAATGAGATTTTTTTGGTATTTTAGAAGGATTTTCTTCTTCCTGACGCCTTTTTCCATCTCTATCTCTAAAGTTGAGGGTCATAACAGTTCTTTTTTATCAAAGAAAATAATCTGACTCCAAATTCTTAATATTTGCATTTTAAAAAAATCAACGATAACATAATACACCAGCTTATATCGCTTTTTTAAAGCGTCAAAGAAATACGGAGATTAAAATCACATGTCTGAATTATTTTCACCATTATAACAAAAAAGTGAGATTTTTTTTGCTTTTTTATACAAAAGCTAGCTAGCTGGTTGAAAATGTTTTTAATATTGCTGATAATTATAAACTGTTTAAACTGTATTTTTGCTAAATATAATTGTGCTACAAATGATAGCGTAATATTACAAATGAATGAAATCATATTTTTTGAAACACCAAAATATCCATCATTTTTGGATTCGACGAATCTTATGCAAAGTAATTTCACATTTTCTTTGGCACAAAACATTACTGATGTAAGTTAATAAATTCTGCTGCAAATTTGAGCAGATGGTCACGGTTGGCCCGGATATCGGCCATATTTAAAAATAACTGATTTTTTGGCCGGAATCCAATTCAGTCGAAAAATTTTCTCATTTTTTTTTAAAATTTCACCAAAGAACAAAAAATCAAAACTTTTTGGTTTCATGTTTTTTAATGACAGCCATGGAAAAGAGATTTAAAAAAAATTTATGATTTCTGCAAAATTTGAAAACTATGTATTTCTGGACTATATGAATTAATACACTAAATAAATATATAAATAGATACATTGCTTGAATGTTATAGTCATATAATAACGTTCTTTTACTATTTAAAGTTACTTAAAACATGATTTCAGGTACCTCGAGTAACGGTGGTTATAACCTATATACAACGCCCTAATGGTGGAATCGTAGGAACGTTTATCAACTTCCTTAATGAATCTTCAATCCCTCTACAAAAATATCTTCGTGCCATGGGTTTTGTTCAATCATTTCCAATTCAAGGCTATGCATTTTTTGAAAAGTGGAGAGATGATTCTTGCCCGTTTGAATCAATAAGCCGAAAAAAATCATTTAAATTTTCTGATAACACAGAAATGGTTTACATTCAATCAGCTTTTATTTCTCAAAGTTTAAGTCAATTTGAAAATCCTCGTTCTAATAAACAATCCTTGAGAAAGAATGCATGCCGTTGGAGATTTAAAGCACCATATGGTTTTGGTTTTAAGGTTGTTGTTACCAGATCCCTGTTAGAATTAAATACTGATCTTTTAATTGAAAACACTACTGATGTCATCGTTGAGTAAGTAATTTGCAAAAGCAAATATTTTCTTTCGATTGCAAAATTGAAAACAACTTATTTGTAGCAATACCAATGTAAAAGAAAATCATCCTTATTATAATAATGACAACTATATTGAAATAAATCTATCTGCTGCTTCTCCAAATATTTTAACATTAATGGAACTTCAAATTGCAATTAGCATCGAAAAATTGAATGCCACAAAAACCAAAGGAAATTGCATAACAACAACGGAAAATAATACCACAGTTTGGTATTCAGTTGGATATAATTCAACCGGCTACGATAATAATATCCATTGTTCACATACAGAAATTATGGATTCTGATTTCGAAATTCTAGTTTCGATAGTTTCATACCACGTGGAACTATATGCTGACTACATTTCGTATTACTTCGACAACGAAAATATTACTTACTTGTTACTATTCAATGATTTAGACACGTTTTTTCTAACCCCATACGCGAATGGTTCAAAAAAAGTGGTACATTTTGAATTTGAGAGCGATGGATCTGTTCAAGCAACAGGATTTCGCCTTAATTTTGAAAGAATTTGTGGGTGGTAACATCAGTATTCCAGATTTTGCAAAAAAAAAATTGACGCCGGCGTCGGAGTCAGCAAATATATGTCCAATAACAAAGGGGGAACTAGTGTTCCAGTCCAGTCCCTTAGCCATTTCAGTCCCGTGAAAATCCCGTAATCCCGTCTCTTGGTCCGAAATTCCCGTAAAAAAGGACTGAAAAATTCCCGCGCAAAAGAAAGTTGCATTTTCTATGCATTTTGGCATTTCGTGTACTAAAAAAATGTGCACGGTTTAAAAAAATAGCTCAAACTATTTTTATAAAAAAAATAGTTTGAGCTATTTTGATTGTTCTTCTACTTTTTTTACGTAATTCGTTATTATGAGCAGAAAAGCGGCTATTCGGTTGGCGTATTGTGTCAAACGTCACGGGAATCCCCGTTCCCCTGATTTTCAGAAAACGGGACGTGACTGGAACACTAGGGGGAACCACAAAAAATTTTTAAAAAATAAATCATTTTTGAACACCGTATTTTGTATGATATCGTTAAATACCAGTATATTTAACATTATTTAGTACAAAACTATTATGTCCAAATTTATGTTTATTACCAAAAAATATCTGACGCCGACGTTAACACCTCTGCCGACGTCAGCTTCTCGGCAATACTGGGTTTTGTTTGAATAAAAAATGAATTCTTTTAGATTGCATTTGTAATGAACCGATTTTTCGCTGTGATATCAACAACCATACAATAATAAAGGATTCACCTTATGATTGTCCGAATATGAAGTGCAGTTTCGCTGTAAGTTCAGCCTACAAAAGTAACGTTAATAAATTTTCGAACATTCTTTGTTCTAAATGAAAAAACTTTTTGGGAGAAAAATGAATAAAAGGAACAATAAATGAAAAAATCAATTCAGATTGAATCATGTGAATCAGAACTAACGTTTTTACGCATACGTAGACATACGCCCAATGGTGATGTCTTCAAAATTATTTCAAATGGTGTAATAATTTTTGACCCAAATACATTGCCACCAATTTTTAATTTCGAATACTTAGTATTTTTAAATTCATCCTGCAAACATGATCTCGAAATTCAGACTTTATCTTCTGTGGATGTACAACCCGTTGTGATCAAAATTACTCCATATCATGGTATGTTTGAAAGACAATTGAATTTTCTTTAAAAAATTTCTTGCAGCACCTTCTCCAGATGCTAATATTATATTGTCACTTGAATCACCGATGTATTTTATGGATCCTGCAATTAGCATCTTTGTTACATTTGAATTGTCAAACTCATTGGTAAACTGTATATACACTTATTACAAAAAAGAAAGTATATTCTTTTTCAGAAAGGAAAGAATACCTCCATTGTCATTTATGGCAACAACCAATTTCCTAATATGTATAACAACAAAAGCCTAACAATAAACATTGCTGGAACAAATTGGTAAAACTAAAGATATAAACATTCTAAAAATTTTCTGAATTTACAGTACTGATTTTAAAACAACTCATTCTTATAAATGCTACATAGAAAATAGAGAAGATTTTGCGATATATTCACCTAATTATTTTAATGATGGACAGCTCTTGTACAATTATTACATTGTAACATTAAAAAGTAGTTAAAAACAAAAAGATGTACATTTTTTAAGTAAAACGTTTTAGAGCAATTAGGTTGTTACTTTGAAGAAAATGTATTTTATTACAATAACAAAAATGTTTCAATTTCATCAATGGCAACCGACAAAGATTCTTGTTTATTAACTTTATTTCAAACTGATGGAGATAATTTTTATATCGCAGATTTATGGACAACTAGCACAACAGAAAACGTCCAAATTTTTGTTGGAACTGAAAAAACAACTTTATTTTTCGAATTCAAGTTAGTTCATATTTTTAAGCCTTTCTTTATGACGCACTCTGGCTGTCAATCAAAAAAATCCAAAAAGTCGCGGCAAACAAATAAAATAGATTTGGCTCAAATCGGCCTATAGGTAAAACTGCCATGAAGAAGACGACTGGCATTCAAAAAAAGCTATAAATAGCTTTTTTTCAAAAAAACAAAACAAAAAAATCAAGTTCTTGAGTTGTAACCAGAGTTTTGAGAAATGAAAATCGATATAGATATTCTTTTGTTTGTCATCAAACACTGGTCAACTACTGTGGTGTTACGAAAATTTAACTCTAAAAGGCAAGATTATTAATGTCTAATACTTTAAAATGTTCGATCTTTATGTGATAAAAACTATAAAAATACCGATATCGTAAAACTCTGGTTTTAACAAAAAGAGATACAATAAATAAAACGATGATAGCAGTGGTGTGCTTTTTGATTTAAAATTCAAATGACTCTAACTGTGACTCCGACTCCGGAGTCAATTTGCTGCGTTTTTTCTTTGATGTTTTGGAAAAAATGACTCCGACTCCGGAGTCGCAACAACACTGGATGATAGATACAATAAACATTTTTATAGCAACCATACAGCAAAAAAATGGCAAAATATTTGGTTAACTTCAAAGGTTTATACAATTAGTATTCCAAAAGCTGCTACGATTTTAATAAAAATATCACCGTAAGGATTCTTTAAACTATGGTTTTGCAGTAATAACTTTTAGTAAAGCGAGTAATCGTGAATACATCTTCCAGACGCCCTATCAATCGCTTATTACAACTAATGATTATGGATTATCGTATTGTGATCAATATGATAATGTACTTATTATATATGTTATTGAAAATGTTACCGTAAAATTTACAGCTCTTGAATATAACATAACTCCTGAAATGGATTTTTATTTTCAAAAAGAAGGCGACGCTGCTCAGATTCGGTAAAATATACATTTTGCTACATTGAAAATAATAATAACCCCTTTTATTTTTTTAGCTTGAATAAAACAGGAGATTTTTTAATTTTCAAAAATCAAAGTGTACGTTTGTATTTTCAATGTTACAATATATACGGCAAAACAGGTGTATTTTTATTCGTGGAATCATTGGAAGAAGAAACGACAAGAAAAGGAAAAATTTAATTTATTCTTCTTTTGGTACATATAAATTTTTATTACTTTTTTGAATGTTATTTTGTTGAAATATAAAACCAAAACATCATGAACATTTCCATAGATACTATGTCGATTTTGTTTTTATTACAAGTTGACTAAAGTCATCAAAATTTAAGATTTTGGATAAAAATAAGTTACTTAATTTCAAATTGGGGCACTTCTTCGGTTGTTTCCCCCCTTATTTTTTTTGACACTTAGAATTTTTTTAATTCCTTTTTTTACAATTAGAATTTTTTAAATTCCTTTTTTTAGGAATGTGCACCGTTTTTTCAAAGTTGTGTAATAAACATAATTTTGGTACCAAAAAATGCAGAATCTTAATATTAATACGAATTGGTAAAAAAATTATTAGGTTAAATGCTGATAAAAAAGTTATTTGATAAATAAATAATGAAAATACCGTAATTTTTTCGTCCAAATTTTTTACTCATCGAGACTCATCTTAGTTATTATGCCTATCAGATGCAGAATTTTTTTCTGATTTTAATGGTATAAAATAAAATAAAAAAGTAATAAATGTTTATTTTAAAAAATCCCACTTATTTTAAAGCAAAAAAAATTTTTTCTAATGCATCATTTTTTTCTCTTTCCTTTCTTTCGAATTAAAAACATGAGTGGTCGCGGTGTGTTGTGGCGGACGTGTGATAAATCGCGCGATACAAAATTTGCATAAAAAAATGAAAAAAAATTCCCACTGTCAAAAAATTCTAAGTGTCAAAAAAAAATAGAAAGGGGGGAAACAATGGAAGAAGTTCCCAAATTGGCATATTTTGGTATTTTAGGGATTTAAATAAAACGTGTGCAAATTATAATAAAACGAATTTTTTATAAATAGCAAATTAAATAAATAATTAAATGGGTGCAATAATATTGATAAAACTTTTTTTGCGGTTTTAGAAAACATCAAATGTGTTCCAATCAAAACAAAAAGTGTTTGAAATTAAAAACGATTTTATTTGCAATTTTATGGCATTTATGTTAGCAAAAGGGTTTTACTATCACAAAAACAGATAAAACAAAAAGAAGTTAGTTATATTTTGTCTGTTTTTTCTTGAAAAGATCGGATATTATCAGTGTTCAATTAACAAAATCAAATATTTTTGCAAAAAATTTTGTGTTTTTTGCAGCTAATATCATTACGATATTTTTTATCGCAATCAGTATTAGTTTGTTGAAGACAAACATTTTTATGAATGAAACATGTCAGTCTCTTAAAAAATACAAACAAATACTAATCCGTAAAACGTGGTTGCTCGTTTTTCATTTTTATAAAACATAATTCATAACGTATAATTAATTTTTCAAAAAATTGTTTAACAAAAATGAAGTTTTTTGGAAAACGAAATAAAACAAAATCACAGCATCGGGCTTTTTGAATATTATTTATTAAAAAATTATTACAAAAAAAATGTTGTTTGACAAACTAAATAATGGCAAACAAAAATGATTATACAAATTTAAAAAACTTAAAAAAAGGGGCTTTAATGATTATGTTTATTGTTTATTGTTTTGTTATTGCTGGAAAAATTGATGCTGCTAATTTTGAAGTAAACTCTTTCATTTTTCTTTCAGCACTTTCATCGAATTCCGCGGTTGTATCTTCAATTAATATTCTTACATTATATTCAATCTCTTTTTGTCTTGCTTCAAATTCATTTCGTTTTTGCTAAAAATTCAACTTTTTTCTTTATAACAATAGTAATGTCTCACCTTAACTTCACTTGGCGTTAAAGTAAAACAATGCTGAATATTTTCAATAATAGGCAAAATATGTTTTTGTGATGTTAAAGTATAAATTTTAGCACAATTTGTAATTTGCATGCAATATTTTGTTGCTTTAAATAATGATTGGATCATCAGTTCTTTTGAGACATCATTATAGATCTAAAGTTCAAAAAAATCTTTTTGTGAAATTAAAAAAACTATTTTACCTTTGCTTCATCGATGAAGGATGACACATTGTCATACAAGTTAATTTCAACAATTGTTTTAATATTGTCAAAAAATGCTGCTAAATTACCCCAACTTTTTGCTGCTAAAAAATCGAATATTTTCACAATTTAGTTTAAAATTAATTTTTACGTCAGCAATATAATTCAACGCACTAAGAAGAACTGTAACATATTGGCTGAAATCTTCTGTTTTAATATTCACAGTTTGAAGGTCATGAATAATCTTTCTTAATTCTGCTGCATTTTTGTTTAATTCATTTCTACGATTTTCAGCAATTTCACTATCTTTTTTGCATTGCTCGGAAATTGATAAAGTTTTTTCCTAAAAATTTTTTCTTATACGTTTTTAATGATGTTCCTCGACTACCTTATCTGAAATGATAATTTGTTCCTGTAAACTTATTTGGGCAACTTTTTGTTTATTTTTTTCTGCTTTCTTTTCTTCCATAACTTTTATACAAGCTTTTACGACGTTCGTTAATGTTACCTTTAAATCTTCAATTGTAGTTTTATTTTCTTCTGCTGCCAATGTTTCACCATTTTCTTCCAGAAATTCACGGCATTTTTTTGCACTTTTTAATAAATCAATTCCTTCACAAGTCCCAAATGTAACATTTTCAAAGGCATTCAGTAAAGTAACGTATTCAATGGCTTTTGCAAAACTTGTACTCGAATTTAATGAAATTGCAATTTTTTCAAGGAGTTTTGCTAAATTCCTTTGCTAAAATTTTTTGGCTTTAGAAGCTTAAATAAATTATATTTTATAATATACCTTTTTGAATACTTGAGCTTTTTTTTTCTTTTCTAATTCTTCCGTTACTTTTTCAAATCCATATTTAGCTAAATCTGTGCCGAATGAAAGTGCTTCAGCTTCTGCAGAAATAAAAATTTTCGCAACATCTTTTGCGCAATCCATTCCTCCTAATCCAAGAAGTTTAAGAAAGACATCCCAGCCACTTACTTGTTTCTGAAACAAAGACATAAAAAACAGTGTTTGAAATGTTAAAAATAGTAACAAACCCAATATTTTTTTCGTGCATCATTGGCATTTTTTTCTGCTTTTTCAAATTCTTCTTTTAAACTGTTTTCCATTTCTTTATGTACTATATGGTCATCTTCTAGAATCTTTTTTTGTTGCATCGCCTCCGTTTTTTGCTTTTCACAGAATGAAGCTGATGTCATAGTAGCATGATGAAGTTCAGTAAGTGTCTCCGAAACTTTATGAAAGCTGTCATAAGCATTTGAAGCACAATCTTTACATCTTGTAACACAATTATCAATCTTTTTTAAAATCCTATTTAATGATCTTTTGTAATCATCTTTTTCATGTTCCTTAAAGAAGTTTAAAAAAGAATTAGGTACTTTTTTCATTTACTCCATCCCCCCCCCCCCAACAATTCATTCACAAAAGCAACCACATAACCTCTCATTCGTCCCACCTGCCCATAAAATCGCAATACAAACTCAGTATTTTCATGCAAATTTTTGGTGGGGTGGGGTAAACGAGAAAAATACCAAAGAATTGTATCCACAATTCTAAAAATTTTCTTGTCTCAAATACGTTTTTTTAAACCATTAAAAATCACGCAAAAAATGTTTTATCGATGAGGAAAAATAAAATTCTGGACTTTTTTAATATCAGTTATTTTAAAAATCATAATTTACCTGAGTTAATATCCTCAAAACATTGATAAATTCATCTGGAACATCTATTAATGATTGCTCAATTCTATACATTTCAGAATTTCCCGTTTTATAAGCTTGAGCTGCTTCTGTAACAACTTGTGAAATACTGCTTCTGAAAGATGACGGAGTTTTAAGGTTCTCGAAATCTTCTTTCGTTGGCATTGCTTCACTAAGAAGAGAAGGATCTGGGACACAATTTGTTAAAACAGCGATATATTCCAAAATTATTGGTCCACATGACGCTTTTTTAAGAAAGTTTGTTTTATCTTCAACAAATGAATCATTAGAGATCAGATATTCGAAATTCTGGACCATAGTAACAATTCCTTTTGAATTCATATTTAAGTCATCACAGAAACTCATGTTCACTGTTGTTCAATTTTAATACAGTTGGTTAAAAAGTAGACTCCAAAATAAAGGCACTTACCAATGGAACATTTTTTTCTTTTTATACACAGTTTTTTCTCAGGCACATCGAACTGAGCTGAAGAAAGAGAAAACTTTCGAAACGCTGCGCTTTCTGTTATCTTTTTTTTTGTCTGACTTGAGTGCTCGGTCCAAAAAAGTAAGCGCTCAGTTCGATGTGGAGGGTGGTGATACTATAAAATATGCATATAAACATGTTGATGTTTATATTTTTATGTGACGAAATATTTTATAAAATATTTTGTTTTGTTTCAATGAACCAAAAACGTTAAGCATATTTTTAACATTAAGCCTGGGATTTTTGAGATTCATAAATTCATTATGTTTCTTATGTTGCATTTTTGTTTATTAAAAATATTTTGATGCTTTTTCGACCGATTATTTGTAATCACTAATGTTTGAAAAATGTTTTTAAACTACTTAAATATTTGAGTACCTTCGTGTAGTGGTCACGAACTAGCATTTTTTATTAGAAAAATAATTCAAGAATTTCTTTTCAACTTTCGTTATCAAGATTTTGATGCTCCACTTTTTTTGCCATAATAATTTTTGAATATAAAAAGTTATTTTATTTTTAAAAAACCAAAAGATTTGAAAAAAAAAACAAAATTACATGAAACAGAAATTAATTATTAAATTTTATCAGATAATTGGAAATCATGTGGATTTGCAGAAAAGCTTAAAGGACAATGTATTAACATTTGGGTTTCATTTTGTAATTCTTTTTGAAAAACTGGAAACAGCCCATACCTGAAAGTTTCAGGAAACTTTTTCGTTTTATATTTTAGTACTGAATTTGAGAAAAAGTAAATAAAAAGCCAATCATTTTTAAAAAACTTCCGGAAAACTTACTGCAATAACAACGGGGATTTCAATTTCTGGACTTAATAACAAAATAATTGCCACGATATAACTGACATTTCTTATTCCATTAAAGAATTTTTTAAAAGTTTTTTCGTGTTTCATCATTTTTTCTAATATTTTACAATTGTCTTCTAACCTTAAATATCTTTCTTCTTCAGTTGCAAGGTTATCAAGAAGCTAAAATACTGCATTAAATAAGCATACAGCCTTTAAAATCACTCACTTTTGCTAAATGGTTTAAGTCAGCTTCGATTTGTTTTTCGATATCGTTTTTTTCATCTGAATAATTTTGGATAGTTTCAAGCTTTGAGCTATATTCACGTCCGCAATTTGTTTTAGAAGTAATAATATTCTGATGAAATATCCGAGTTTCATTCTCAAACTGTTGAAAATTTTTTGATGTTGAATTTAATTCCTTTTTCAGATATTTAACATATCGTAAATTATTCATCCAACAATTTATAAGATGTGGTTTATCACATGGGAATGTTGGCAACAGATTTATTACCTAGAAATTTCAATAAGAAATAACAAAGGAAGATAGGAAATGTAATATTCTAACGTTTAAAAATTCTTTTGATAAACACTTAATTTGCGTACACTGTTGGAAATATTGCTCCTGTATTTTTTCCATATTTTCTTTCCTAAATCATGTAATTTGTTTAGTGTCTTACTTAATAAAAACGTATAAAAA
Source organism: Panagrolaimus detritophagus (assembly GCA_034700145.1). Classification (NCBI taxonomy): domain Eukaryota; kingdom Metazoa; phylum Nematoda; class Chromadorea; order Rhabditida; family Panagrolaimidae; genus Panagrolaimus; species Panagrolaimus detritophagus. The sequence continues at coordinate 11,124 of JAQIXH010000494.1, forward strand.
AATAAGAAAAACGAATAAATGATTTTTGAAACAGAAGCTTTTTATCATAAAAACGGCTAATACAATCCTATTTTTGCCTTTTGATACCTAAAGGATCACGAACAATATATGAATCAAGTTCAAAGAACTATTTGTTGTTCATTTTTCTTTTCGTTTTAAGAATGCATAAGAAACTTTATTGCTGATTTGGCTTCACTGGAAAAATTGTTTGCGCAATTTTTGGTCATAAAATCTTATCATTTCCATGGGAAACAATAAAAAACAACCTAAAAAATTTTTTCGCTAAGTTATATTAAAAGTGCAACAAAAAACGAAGAAGATTAGCGAATTTTTTTCACGTAATTTTTTCTAAAAATATTTTTAATTTTTGGTGTTTTGTTCAAAAGACTTCATTTAAAAGCAAAAACAAAGACCAAATTGGCACACCTTTTTTTTAAACAAAAAATGTACAGTCATTAATGACTCTACTTTTTTCTTAAATACAAAAAAGCTATATCATCTGTAACAAATTTTTAACGAAATTACTCCAAAACATTTTTAATATATTTTTATTTCCATTGCATTTTTAAGTCATTAAAATATGTGTCAACAGAAATATTTGTAGGTAAATTTTTTCCAAGAGGACTTAAAACAATAATATTTCCATCAGTGCCATTAAAATCTTGAACTTTTGCCTCTTCTTTTTGTTTTTCAATTAAATAAACACCTGCCAAAATTCCAAATGATAGATTATAAAACTAAAAAAAAACATGATTTACTATTTTTGATTTTTGTAATAAAAAAAGACAAACCAAATAAAAGCATGCAATTGGTGCTTCTTTTTCCATAATAAAATAATATGTTAAACTTACAACAGAACCCAACGGGGCAATTAAGGATATAATTAGGATTCCTGTCCAAAATTGTGAAAGAAGTTTTATATTTTGGAGAATCTGAAAAAGGTTTTTTGAAATCAATAATGATTGGGTGATACAACTTATTTTTTTCAAATTCAAAGAAACAACGACGAAAAAAAGTTGAATTAGCTGCAGATATGAAACTTTCAGGATAGGCTAAAATACGGTTGAAAAGTACGAAAATCAAATCCGTTTTCGTTCAAAGTGTCTCAGGGGCTTTATGCAAATTTTCTGAAACTAAAATTTGCATAATTTTGAAAAAATTTTTTTATGGTTGCAATATGTTAAACTAACTCAGATCTATCATTTGATATAAAAAGTTTCATATTTGATCCACTTTAGGCATAACGCCATCAAGTTCTAATTTGCCAAATACCAGTGGTAAAAAATGCAGATTCGGTCAGAACTAAAAATTTCGAGATTTCAGTCGAAATGTGATTTTGGCAAATTACAACTTGATGGCGTTTTGCCTAAAGTGGGTCAAATATGAAACTTTTTATATTAAATGGTAGATCTGAGCTAGTGGAACATATTGCAACCATAAAAAAATTTTCTCAAAATTATGCAAATTGTAGTTTCAGAAAATTTGCATAAAAAACCTGAGGCACTTTGAACAAAAACGGATTTGATTTTCTTTTTTTTCAACCGTATTTTAGCCGATCCTGACAGTTTCATGTCTGTAGCTTAAAATTCAACTTTTAACTTTTTTTCGTCGTTTTTTTTCCATTTATGGTCGAAGTTGAAAAAAAATGAGTTATACAAACCTGATGCCGTTGTTTCAACGAAATCCTGAAAGCTAGCATTTTATACATTTTATTATTTTTTATATACAATAATCGACAAATAATTATAATAAAAACATGCATTCCAAAAATTGAATA
>JAQIXH010000495.1:0-12894 GCA_034700145.1 Panagrolaimus detritophagus
TTTCAAAAAGTGTAAATTATATGCTTATTTAATGTAAATCAAACAAAAAAATAATCCTGCTCAAAATCTTAAAAAAAGTAAATCTTGGTTAATAAAAAATTTTTTATATATTTCAAAATTTGGTTCCTTATTCTCATACTACGACTACTGTAACTATGTGTGTTCAAAAAATGGGGGAAAGACAAATTCAATTTTGGAATGCGTCCCTTCTCAAAATGTCACTCTATATTTTTGCTTTAATGGTTCACTTCGAGAAAAAAACGTGCGCACATACATATATGTGAAAGACAAACTTATTTTTTTGAAGAAAAGAAAAAAACATCAGGTGACACTTCGCTTTTAAACATAACGAAGTTGTCTTTAGAAATTAATCATACTTTTGATAATAATAAAAACACACTGCGTACAATTTTTTATGATATGAATTCTTACTGTATCTATCACAGTGACAAACAGAAAAACTATTTCGAAACTTTTATGGTATTTCAAAATTCTTTTCTTTGCGTCATTTCAAAAACATTTCATCATCCTTCGTTCCCCGCCCCCATTTTTACAATCCTTTTATTTCATCATCGTGCAAATGTAAGAACTTGTATAAATACCAATCCATGCCTGAAACATTTGCTCAAAAATGTTAGTTTGCTACTACTTTGGTCCCATGCTGCTCTTCCTGCTTTTTGGTTAATTCCCTGCTGCTCCTGCTCCAATGTCTTCCTGTATAGTTTCATCATGTTCCTGCTTGCTATAAATTTTCAAAAATGCTACAAAATCCAAATTTTTTTAAAACCCAGGTTATTCTACCGTAATGCAAAAAAACTTCTTTGGTTCAGATATCCTTAAAACTTCACAATCGCTAAAACTTTGTCAATGGTCATGCAAAAACTCTAAGAACGCTGAAATGAAAAAATCTTGCAAATAAAACAAAACAAAAGGTACTTTTCAAAAATTTCCATAAAAGCCTTGGGTTCAGATTTTTACAACAATGCTAAAATGTTTCAATGACATCAAAAAAAGTTAGAATGCAAATACCCTTTCAATGATGCTAATCTTTAATGGTTTTGGGTTAAATTAATGTAAGATTTATATTTCCTTCAAAATATTTTGGCTTAGATTAAACGTGTCAATGGTTATTACCGTATGCCCTCATTCTTAAGTGTTATCTCTCTCATATATTCGTATTAAATCCAACAAAAATCTGTTATGGCTTAAAACTTTATGTTCTGAAAAGTGTTGCCTGCTTTTGAAAATTTAATGTAAGATTTTTTTAATTGTTTCATAATCAAAAATTAATGTGGATGCTTGAAGGTTATAAAACAACTTCCACAATGCGCTTTTTATGGTTCAAAATGGTATGGTTCAATATTTTTATGGTTAATTTTTGGTATAATTTTGTGCTACATCCATGTTTAGTATCAATCTTTAAAAAAGGCTTAAAGTAATAATTGCTGCTTTTATAACAGTTTTTAAATTTAATTTTTTAAGCTTGATAATCACCTTTTAAAATCCTGGCAAAACCTGATTTTTACAAACTTATCCAAGGTTATGCTTCTATATCTTTAAAATTCATGGCTTAGGAAATAATCCGTCAATGCTCGTGTCATGCTTTCTTAAGGCTCAAAATGCGCTTCATGACCATCAATTTTTGCTTCAATTTTATCAAATCAGGTTATCTATACCTTTCCATCAAAAATGCCATTCCTTAGATCATCATGATCCATTCTAAAGTTCCAAAACTTGAATGTCCATGTTTAACACAACTTTCTTGATTGTCAAAAATGCATTCTCAAATCAGGACTTTACCTATGACTTAACTGCAAAACTTTTTGGTCCTAGATGCTCTCATAAACTTATTTCATCATTTCTGGCGTGTTTCATTCATTTCATCTCTTTCAATTTCATCATCTTTGTTTTCAAATATTTCATCATTTTCATCATCCTTCTTTTCAAAAGCTAACCGCCTTTCAAAATTTATGGCCAATTCTTTGCCAAAAGTCAGGTACTTTTATATTTCAAAAACAACTTTCTGGTTCAGATACTACTTTCACAAAATAATTACCATGATGGTTATGCTCTAACTTTTTTATACATGATTGGTCTATAAGTTTCAAAACTAAAATAATCTTTTCAAAAACTCCTTGCGCAAAGATATTATACAATGAAATGGTTAATTTCGGTTCAAATGTTACTGCCTCCCATGCATCCCAATTCATACTTATTTCATTCCAAATGAATATGCTTTTACAAAATTCAAATAATTTAAACATGGCATGTGTTTTTTAAACTAACAAAAAATGCATCAGTTCAGGCATCCTTTACTTTAAATGCAAAACAAGCAGATCATTAACTTCAAATAAGCTTCCAAAAACTTAAAATGGATTCAAACATGCTTTTCTTTTTAATGATAGTGTATGGTATTTCTGTCTCTCAATGTTTGCAATCCAGCATTCCAAAATGTTAAAATGTTTTTAAACTTCTTTTTAAAACTAATGGCCCAGAACTCAAACTTAATAAAAGCCAGGTTATTTAAAACTTTCATTCAAAAATGTTCAAGCTTAGATGCTCTCATAAAACCATTTCAACTATGCTCTCTGTAAAAACATGGGTCAAAAATGATGTAATTTTACTTCCACAGTATCTTTTCATGGGCCCCTTTATAAAAAATCTCAAAATCAGGTGATTTATAATATTCCCAAAAAAACTTCTTGATTCAGATACTTTTGTGTTAACTTCAAATAAGCTTCAAAAAATTTTAAATGGATTCAAACATCCGTCTTTAAATTGATAGTGTATGGTATTTCTGTCTCTCAATGTTTGATTTCCGTCTATGCGAAACTTATTAAAAACCAGGTTATTTAAAACTTATAATCAAAAATGTTCATGCTTAGACGCTCTCAAAAAACCTTTTTCAACAATGCTCTCTAAAAATGAGTCAAATTACTTTACTTCAATTTTTGTTTCACAAATGTGCTTCCAAAAAAATGGATTCAAACATCCCTCTTTTTAAAGATAGTGTATGGTATTTCTGTCTTTCAATGTTTGCAATCCAACTTTTAAAAGTGATTTCAAAAATCCTGTTAAATTTATGACTTATGATCCAAATCCAAAGCTAAAACTTAAAAAAATCCAGGTGATTTAAACTTTTCAACCAAAAATGTTCAAGCTTAGATGCTCTCATAAAACCTTTACATCTTTAATTCATTCCTGCTCTCTCTAAAATATGGGCCAACTCATGTCACCTCAATCATTATTTTGATCCGCAAAATATAATGGCATTTTAAAAACCAAACTTTAATTCAAATCAGGTGATTTAAAATATTCCCAAAAAAACTTCTTGGTTCAGATACTTTGCTTTAAATCCAAAATGAACTTCTAAAAATGTATTCAACATCCCTCTTTTTAAAGATAGTGTATGGTATTTCTGTCTTTCAATGTTTGCAATCCAACTTTTAAAAGTGGTCTTAAAAATCCTGTTAAATTTATGACTCATGATTCAAATCCAAAGCTAAAACTTAAAAAAATCCAGGTGATTTAAACTTTTCAACCAAAAATGTTCAAGCTTAGATGCTCAAAAAACTTAAACATCGTTAATTCATTCCTGATCTCTATAAAATATGGGCCAAGCCTTATCACTTCAATCATTCTTTTGACAAAATCTAATGGCATTTAAATGCAAATCAGGTGATTTATAATATTCCCAAAAAACATCCTGGTTCAGATACTTTCGTGTTAACTTCAAATAAGCTTCCAAAAAATTTTAAATGGATTCAAGCATCCTTTTCTTTTTAATGATAGTGTATGGTATTTCTGTCTCTCAATGTTTGCAATCCAGCATTTTATAGCGTCAATGACTAAAATCAAAACTTAATAAAAGCCAGGTTATTTAAAACTTTAATCCAAAACTGTTCATGCTTAGATGCTCTCATAAAATCTTTAACAACAATGCTCTCAAAAATGGGTCATAAAAATTTATTTTACTTTTGTTCCAAAATTGTGCTTCCAAAAAATGGATTCAAACATCCCTTTCTTTTAAATGATAGTGTATGGTATTTCTGTCTTTTGTGTTTGCAATCCGGCATTTCAAAACGCTTAAATGTTCCTAAACTTCTTTGTCATGGCACAACTCTTAAATTTATACAAAGCCAGGTTATTTAAAACTTTCAAACAAAACTGTTCGTGCTTAGATGTTCCCATAAAACCTTTATCAACAACTCTCTATAAAAATGGGTCCAATTATGCCACTTCAACTTTTTGTTCCAAAAGTTCATATATGCAAAATCTTAAAACAAGGTGATTTGGAATATTCTCTAAAACTTTTTGGTTCAGACACTTTCGTGTAAATTTCGAATAAGCTTCCAAAAATTTAATATGGATTCAAACATCCTTTTCTTTAATGATAGTGTATGGTATTTCTGTCTTTCAACGTTTGTAACCCTGCGTTCCAAAATGCTAAAATGCTCTTAAACTTCCATGCCGTGACTTAAATTCAAAATCAAAGCTAAAACTTTATGATAGCCAGGTGATTTAAAACTTTCATTCAAAATTGTTCAAGCTTAGATGCTCAAAAAACCTTTTTCAACAATGCTCTCTGTAAAAACATGGGTCCAAATTAATGTGTCAAATCCATCATTCTTTCTTTTGATCCGCAAAATCAAATGGCACTTTAAAAATAAAACTTTAATGCAAATCAGGTGATTTAAAATATTTCCAAAAAAACATCTTGGTTCAGATATCTTTCGTGTTAATTTCAAATCAGCCTTCTAAAATGGATTCAAACATCCTTTTTTTTTAATGATAGTGTATGGTATTTCTGTCTTTCAATGTTTGCAATCCAGCATTTCAAAATTATTAAACTCTTCTTAAACTTTCTCGTTTAACTCGTGACCCGAAACAAAACTTAATAAAAGCCAGATTATTTAAAAACTTTCAATCAAAACTGTTCCTGCTTAGATGCTCTCATAAAATCCTTAACAACAATGCTCTCAAAAATGGGTCAAAAAACTCTAATTTACTTTTTGTTCCACAAATGTCCAAAAGATGGATTCAAACATCCTTTTCTTTTAAAGATAATGTATGGTATTTCTGTCTTTCAATGTTTGCAATCCAACTTTTAAAAGTGGTCTTAAAAATCCTGTTAAATTTATGACTCATGATTCAAATCCAAAGCTAAAACTTAAAAAAATCCAGGTGATTTAAACTTTTCAACCAAAAATGTTCAAGCTTAGATGCTCAAAAAACTTAAACATCGTTAATTCATTCCTGATCTCTATAAAATATGGGCCAAGCCTTATCACTTCAATCATTCTTTTGACAAAATCTAATGGCATTTAAATGCAAATCAGGTGATTTATAATATTCCCAAAAAACATCCTGGTTCAGATACTTTCGTGTTAACTTCAAATAAGCTTCAAAAAATTTTAAATGGATTCAAGCATCCTTTTCTTTTTAATGATAGTGTATGGTATTTCTGTCTTTCAATGTTTGCAATCCAGCATTTTATAGTGCTAATGACCAAAGTCCAAACTTAAGAAAAGGTTATTTAAAACTTTAATCCAAAACTGTTCATGCTTAGATGCTCTCATAAAATGTTTTCACAACAATGCTCTCTAAAAATGAGTCAAATTACTTTACTTCACTTTTTGTTTCACAAATGTGCTTCCAAAAATGGATTCAAACATCCCTCTTTTTAAAGATAGTGTATGGTATTTCTGTCTTTCAATGTTTGCAATCCAACTTTTAAAAGTGATTTCAAAAATCCTGTTAAATTTATGACTTATGATCCAAATCCAAAGCTAAAACTTAAAAAAATCCAGGTGATTTAAACTTTTCAATCAAAAATGTTCAAGCTTAGATGCTCAAAAAACTTTTACATCGTTAATTCATTCCTGATCTCTCTAAAATATGGGCCAAATCATGTCACCTCAATCATTCTTTTGATGCTTAGATGCCCTCATAAAATCTTTATCAACAATGCTTCCTATAAAAATTCACCTTCCATTCATTTAATGAATCAAATAACGATTGCTCAAAATCTTTTAAATGTTCCATGAGAAAATCTAGAAAGTTTTGTTGCTATTTTAAAAAAATGCACAGGTTACTTAAACTTTTAAAACCAAAACTATTCATGCTTAGATGATTCTAAAAATATTCTTTATCAATTTTTTCTCTTGAAATGGGTGCCTGCAAAATGTAACTTAAAACTCTAAGAAAAAACCAAATGCTTTCTGATTCAATTGCAACCCAGAAATTTTGAATGCTCAATATGCAAAAATCGAGTATAATCAAATCAGGTTACTTTATACATTTTTCCAAAACTGTGCAAGCTTAGATGTTCATGAAAAACTTCTTACTGGTTCACTTAAAAAAGCCTCAGAATCCTTCATGTCAAAGTTTCATGCTTCCATTCCATTTCATTCATTCAAATCCAGGTTACTTTTGGACTTTCCGTAAAAACTTCATGGCTTAGATTATCCTTCAAAAAGCTTATAAGAAAATAGTCAGGTGAAATGTCATGTTCCATAAAACAGATACTACCTTTTATTTTTTGGTGCCATTTAAAAAATTAAATTCAAATATGCCATTCAAACAAATCAGGTTATTTTATGCCTTTATTCAAAAACTGTGCAAGCTTAGATGTTCTCTAAAAATGACTTTCAATCACTTTACTTTCTTCTGGTCAAAATTCAATAGTTATAAAGCAAATTATTTTTGGTGTTCCATAAAATGATCAATGAGTGCTCCTTTGGTATTTTACTCAATGTCTTTAAGCAAAAAAATCAGGTGATTAAGTATTGTCCTAAAAAAACAGATACTATCAGATGCTTTTCCGGCTATTTTTCCTGATGCCTAGAAATGTTAAGTACACAAAATATGCAAATTAAGATGGCCATAAGAATCCTATCAAGTATGTCCTAGTCCTTCAATGCCAATCATCATCTGCTCAAAAATGCCATAGTTAAAAAAAATCAATTCAATTTTTTGGTGTCCTATTTAATGTTCAAATGAGTGTACTTTTGGTATTTTACTCAAAAAACTTTAAGCAAAAAATCAAGTGATTAAGTATTGTTCTAAAAAAACAGTTACTATCAGATGCTTTTCCGGCTATTTTTCCTGATTCTTAGAAAGTGCTCAAAATATGCAAATTGAGGAGATCATAAGAACCATATCAAGTGTATCCTAGTCAGCAATGCCATTCATCGTCTGGTCAAACATGCTATAGTTAAAAAATTTCAATGCAAATGAGTGTTCCTTTGATATTTTACTCAAAAACTTTATCCAAAAACCAGGTGAATAAGTAATTGTTCTTTAAAACCAGATACTACCACATGCTTTTCCATGCCAGTTTTCCTGAAGCTTAGAAATGTTACGTGTTCCAAAAATCTCGTGCTAAAATGGTCATAAGAATCTCTTTCAAAAATATATCATAGTCAAGCAATCATCAGGTGATTTAAAAATGTTCCCAAATTTTAATGGCTCAGATACTACCTAATGCCTTCTTTTAATCAACTTCTTAGAATTTTCTATGTTTATTATTATTCTATGTTGTCCAACATTCAAATTTTTCAAAATCCCGGGAAATCTCAACATCAATCTTAAGAACCCCAATTCCAAAATCAAAACCTTTGAAAAAAATCAGGTGATTTAAAATATTTCCAAAAAAATTTTTCGAGTTCAGATACTCACAAAAATGTTTTCAAGCAATTATGCTTCATTTTGGTGGTCTTCAAACCTTTATTCCTTTCAAAGTATAAAAACTTCAAAAATGTTTCAAAATTTAAAATCAGGTGATTTATTAAATTTCCCTCAAAAATCTTCGGGTTCAGATTTTACTCCCTCAAAAATGTTTCATGTGTCTTTCAAAATATTATTATTTATTATTCAAATTTCAAAAGTGTCAAAAAATCTTAAAAACGGGAAAACAGGTGATTTTTGGCTATTTTCACGATTCCTTCTCTGGCCTTAAAATAATTTCGCGGAAATATTCAAAATTAATGGGAAATGTCCAATCTTCTAAAACAACAGAAAAATAAAAGGTGAAAGTTATTGTTTTTTTTTCGGGATTAAACTGTCCTAAACTTTTCAAGCCATTTTTTAAATGTGCCAAAATTCCGTGGGCCCTTTAATGGTCAAACTTTTTTCATGCTGTCAAATGACTTCTAAAAATCTCAAAAAATATTTAAATTTTGTCAAACATCCCAAAAAAATTCCCTATTGTGTATTTTCAAAAACTTCTTCCACTCTTAAAAACTGGTATTTTTGTGTATGAAATTTTTACGTGTTTATTTATTTATGGAAAATTGGTGTCAAAAATATTTAAAATGTCAAATATGGGTCAAAATAAAATCTTTTTCAAGCATCCTTAAAGTCGTTATAAATCTTTTCAACAAGTGATATTTGTAAGCCAAAATCAACAGCAGAAATCTCTAATACAGAATTTACATGAGAAAAATAATGTCATATAAAAGAAATTTAAACATAAAATCTTTGCTGGGTTCAATTTTTCTTTCAATTCTTCTTAAAACTTAAAAGCGGTCACAAATTCCAAAGTATTAAAAAAAGCTGAAAATAAGAATTTCTGAAGTCTCTAAAAATTAACATAAGAATGAATCTAAATGTCAAAATCCCGTGTTGTACAAAAAATCCTTCTATGCTTGTCGGCACCTCCATGTCAGGGTATTCTTAAAATTTATGGTATTTTTTAAAAATGTTAGTATTTTTTGGTGTTAAAAATGGGTAAATTGGAATTTGTTGTTTATTTTTTGGGTGATTTTATTTTGCATTGGTTTTATGGTTATTCATAGGAAATAGTGTTATTTTTGGGTATTTATGGTTAATGAGTATTTTTGGTATTATTTTAAGTGTAAGCAAATGGTATTGCTAAGAAAAATGTGTATTTTTATTTTAGTGTTTTTGTGGATGGTCTATTTTTTAGAAAAATGTTTTATTGAGTGGTATTTTAAGAATTAGGTTGGAAAATGGTTATTTTAGGATTCTTTGTTTTGGTTTTTTTTCTTGGATGGTCTTGTGTTCCTTTGGTTCAATTTCTCGTGTTACTCAAAAATTTTCTCTGAATTTCTTCGTTGAAAAGCAAACTTCTTTTTTTCTTCCCGCAAAAATCTTGTCTTACGAAACTATCATCGCGTTTCATCATCGTGTTTTTTTTGGTAATCATTTTTCTGGAATCAAATTCTTCTTTCAAAACGTGTCAATCTTTAATTTCAAAACTTTCTAAAATTTTATTTGGGGAAAAATGTGTCAATATTGTGAATAGGTATTTCAAAATGGTCTCATGAAATAATATTGAGAAATGTTGGGTGTAAATTATTTCAAAAATGGGTTGAGTCAAATATTATTTAAGAATTCATTTCGTTATTCGTGTTTCAAAAATCCGTGGTATTTTCATAAGCTTCTTTTTTGGTTGTGGGTAAAATGAAATCGTGAGAAATGTAGAATTCTTGTAGAATTTTGGTTATTTATTTTCAAATATGGTAGAAACTTGTTGGTGGTATTGTTTTAGGGTGAGAAATGGATTTAGGTAGTTTATGGTATTTTTGTATAATGGTGAAAAGTGAGAGATATGGTATTAGGTAGAAATTAGAATATTTTGTAAATGGGTAATGGGAAAAATGGTAATATTTATGAAATGAATCAAAGGGGGCCCCCATGGTTATTTAGTGAAAATGGTATTTTTTATTTATGGGTATTTTTTGGGAAAAATGGTATTTATTTTATGGTTTTGGTATTTTTGATGGTAGATGTCTTTGGTGTTCAAATGTGTATAGCATAGAATGTAGAATTAGTGGATTGAGAACTTTTTGAACATAGTTATCCGATTTTTTGGTGGCTTTGTTTGTGTCAAAACTTGAAAAATGTTTACTAAAATTGTTTCTGGTAATTTTAAGAAAATGAACTGTAGTGAAGTTAAATGGTGTTACTAAAATTTCGTGAATCTTTTTTTCTTCTCAAAACTTCTCTTTTAAAAGAACTTCCATCCAATTTGATCTCAATCTCTCAAAAAAACTACTCATGTCTTTCTTCTTTCATCCGTGTCCGTTCAATGCTAATTCTACATTTCAGCAATAATCTTTCAATTTTAAGGATTTTTTATCATCCAAAATTTGTAAGTCAAAAAATCTAATCAAAATTTCAGGCCTTTAATCTTTTAAAAATCCCTTTATAGGCCAGTTTTTATCCTTCCTTACAAATTTTTTGCGTTCATAATTAAACTCAGCGTGTCCGTTTCTGTACAAATGTGTGAAAATCGATGAACAACTTTAAAAAATTTTTCTTTCAACCGAGCGCTTTCATTTTATCCGGGTTTTCATCAATCTAATATCCAAAATATATATCATGAATCAAACTTTTAAAAACTTCCTTCTTCAAATCCTTAAATATCCGTCCTTCAAAACTTAATTAAACTTAAATCAATTTTTTAAAGCTAATGTTAAAATTTTTATAAAAACTGGCGTGTATAAAAAAAAAGAATGATAAAAATCTGTTTTTTAAATGGTTATATTTTTTGGATTTAAACTTTTTTTATGGCCTTTTTTGGTTTTTGTGTTAATTTTTTTTGCTATTTTGGTTAGCTTTTTTATCATAAACTTTTTTAAAACCCTCAAATTTGTGTCCAAAGTATTTTCATAAAAATGCCTATTTTTGCACCATTTAATATTAATAATAATATATTAATGAGTAATGCTATATATTCTTTTGAATAACAAACATTGGAAATTTCTTTAGTTTGCTAAAATGCCACATTCGTAAAATGTAATTACTTTTTTTCCTTAAAAGCACTATATTTGTTGTTGCCTAAGAATGATTCAATATTTCATCACTTTCATTTTTTCTTGCCAAAAAAACCCCAAAACTTTGCATGCGTGTAATATAATTTTAAACTAATGCTCAAAAATGTGTTTCTTAATTAATGGTAGTAGTCGGGTTTAATGTAAATATATATTTTTTTTCTATTTTGGTTAGCTTTGATTTGCCTTCAACTTTTTTTTAAACCCTCAAATTTGTGTCAAAAGTATTTTTATAAAAACGTGCCTAAAATTTTTATTTATTTATTTTTGCACCCTTTAATATTAATAATATTAATGAGTAATGCTATAATGTTTCTTACCTTCAAAAGCACTATATTTGTTGCCTAAAAAAACTTGTGTCAATGATTCAATATTTCATCACTCTTTTTTCTTGCCAAAACCCTAAATTTTGCATGCGTGTAATATAATTTTAAACTAATGCTCAAAAATGTGATATTATTATTAATTAATGGTAGTAGTCGGGTATTATGTAAATATATTTTTTGCTATTTTTAATTAAAAAATAACAGCTTTTAAAATATTTTTTTTCCATTTTTTGCGTCGTCAATTTTTTTAATCCACTTTTATGCGGTAGTCAAACTTTTTTGTTTTGGTTTTTTTGCAATATACTTTTATCCTCCTTTTTTTCACCAAATATATATGCTAATATAAATACGAGCTTAAATAATAATAATATTTCACTTTAAATAAATTCTATGGTAAAAATAATACTTTTTTTTTCTGGTAATATTTTAATGTTGTATGGTAAATAGAAAAAAATTAGTTGAATCTTTTTTTGCTGCTTTGAAATTACAAAAACTCTATCGCTTTTTGTTGAATTTATTCCTTCCCTTTTTTTACTCAAATGCGGTATTTATAATTTTTATTGCCTGAAAATATGTTTCTATGGGTATTACTTTTATGTTTGTTAAATGGTTATTTGCCTGCGTGAAAAACTTGTTTTTGTTATTTTTTTGGTATTTAAATTTTCCTGCCCCCTCAAAAATGAGAGAAATATGTGTATTTTTTTGGTTTATTTTATTTTTGAATGCTTATTTCGAATTTTATTGAAATGTGTTTCTTCTGAAATGATTCAAGTATTTATTTTCGAGTTTTACTGAAATGTTTATTTTTGGTCAATTCAATCCCTTCCGACCCCTATTTACTTATTATCAAAAAATCAATCTATCAATTTATCACTCAAATCAAGGTCTTATGAATTTTTACGAAATCTTTAAAATCCCTTAAATCTTAAATCCTTCAATTTAAATCTGAACCATCCAAACTTCAAATCTAATGTGTCTAAAAAATCCCTCAAATCTTAAATTTAAAAATCTGAAATCTCCTTCCTTTAAATCTAAGTCAATTTTTCCAAGGTCCAATAAATCTAAAAAATCCCTAAAATTCGCTTAAACATTTTTTCTAAAATCCAAATCTTAAAAACTCTTTAATTTAAATAAATTTCTTCCAAAATCTTATAAATCTTTTAAAATCTCTCAAAAATTACTTAAATTTCTTTCAAATATAAAAATCTAAAACTAAAACTCTAAAAACTTAAACCATAAATTTAAATCTCAAACTTTCTTAAAATTTTTAAAACCAAATTCTTTTAATTTTAAAACTTAAACTTTTAAATCTAAAAAACCTAATTTTTTAGCGCTTAAAATTCTAAAAATCAAACTTATCTAAAAAATAAAAATCTCAAAATTTTTTAATATTTTTTACTATTTTAAAATTTTTTTTTAAACGTTCTTAAAATTTAATATAAATTTTACTTTTTGTTTTTTCCAAATTTTTAAATTCAAATAAGTCCTTTAATGTTTTGCTTAAATTTAAATTTTTTAGTCTTTTTTTAGACTGCTTCTTTTTTTAAAAGTTTGTCTTTTTTTCGCTTAAATTTTAGTTGTTGTTTTTTCAACTTCTTTGTTTTAATAGATTAGCTTTTAAAAAGCTTAAAAAATTGTAAGTATTTTAAAAATAAAAATTTAAACTGTAATTTTTTTAAAAAATAAAATTTTTGTATGAGGATTTTTGTGTGTGTTTGTGTGTGAAAAAAAAAACTAAATATAAAATTTTAAATAATAATTTTTTCAGA
>JAQIXH010000496.1:0-12890 GCA_034700145.1 Panagrolaimus detritophagus
AGGGTGAAGGAATTGTATAAACACTTGGAGAATTTAAATTAACTTCAAATAATCGAGGATTAGACATTTTTGACTTGGATATGGTGGAACACAGTTATAAATCAAATTTTAAACAATAACAATAAAAAAAGGAAAATCTTTTTATAGAAAAGTTTTTTTTATCAAAAATTTCCCAATAGTTTTGTTTGTTTGCATATTTGTTTTTTATTTTTGCGGAATGACGCAAATAAATAGAAAGAAAAAAAGACGCTTCATATGAAATATTTTGAATTAAATGACGTTAAAAAATGTTACCAAAAAAAGGGGAAAAAACAGTTTTTTGTTGATGGAAAGGAGTGATTCATCGAAGAAATATAAGCATCAGTTTTTAGAGTTTCATAATTTTTATTTTTATGTATTCGTTTTAAATGAACTTGTAGAAATGTTTTACAAAGCCCTGTTCAGTTTTAAAATAAAAAAAATATATTTAAAAATATGATTTGTGAGAGAATTTGCAACATTGGTAAATTTTTTCATTGAATCACTTCATTATTTTCCAAGATTAAGTTTAATTTTGGAAATGAAATATGAAAAATTCAGTTTTTTTACTTTAAAATTCAAAACGCATATTTTGTTTTTACGAAACTTTGGAAAAATTTATGATATTAACCCTGTGCTTTGTTTTTTCAGTTTTTAACCGTTTCCTTAGATTTTTTCAACAATTTCGACAAAAATTAGTATTAAATTATAATTTCTTAAACAGTATAAAACATTGTTAAAATCTCTCTTTTAATTACCTAAAAGTTCCAAAACAAGCAGAAAATGTCAGTGTTAATCCTTAAAATGTTTCACATTGCTGCTTCAGTTTATCTAACATAAAAATTAAGCATTTTTTACAGGATTTTTTTTATTTCTTGGAAATATTCAAACAGTTTTAAGATTTAAAGCCCAAAAAAATCCATGCACTGCTTTTTCACTACATTTATCATTTTCTTAAACCTTAAACGAAATGTTTCTTTTATACAAAAATTTTTAATTACAATCATTTACATTCAAATATATCCAGTTAATAAAAATATAAATAAGTTTTTTTCAAGAATCTGTTACAAGTCTTACAATTGCATAAATAATAATAATTATTAAAAGCGGTAAAGAAAAGCAACACCGTGTTACAATTATATCTCGGCGATGTCGTGTTATTGCTTCTGATTCATAATGACTTTGATGAACATTGCCTTGAACAAATAATTAATCAGTTTTAACAAAATTTAATTTAAATTTCAATACTTACTTGTTGTATGTCTTGTTGGAGGATTTCGAGCTAAATTTGATTGTGAAGGACCGATTAATCTTGTTTGTCGTTGTTCAAAATTTGGATTAAAAGGTGGAAGATTGTTGAAATCCGGCACAGGATTGGATTTTTGATAAATTTCAGAATATTTTGGTGGAGGCGGCAAAGTATAAACAGTTGAAGGAGTTTCAATATCGATTGAAACACTTGGATTTGCCATTATTTAAAAGGTTCCAAATTATAAAACAGTCTTTTAAAAAATATTAAAAATGCAGTCCAAGTATCAGTTTTAACAAAAAAACACTATAAAAAATCAATGAAAAATTTTTATTCTTAAAAAACTTATATTTTATCAACAGCTTATGTTATTTCCTTTTTCAGTCATATTTTTTCACTGATGTTTAAATTCCATCTTAAAACAGAAAGTACAAAAAAGGAAACGTGTGTGTTTCAAAAAAGAACATTCTCAATTGCTTTTTGAGTTGTTTTTCTTAAAAATTTTTGTGACGACCTGTTTTTTGCTTTCTTTTTAAACAGTTGACAATGTTTTGTGATGATTAATGATAACAATTAAATATATTTGTTTACATTAAAGTAAAAAGCATTCGTTTAAACTTTTATCGTCAAAAAGTTGCACAGTTAAAAAAAAAGAAACATATTTTGTGAATCATCTTTGGTTTAAAATATTTCAATTAATTACAGTGAAGTACAAAAAGGCAGTTTTCACGAAGATCTTAATCATGTTTATTAATTTTTTTAATTTGTTACAAAATCCCCTATAAACCACGTTTCGTTTATAAATGATATCTTATAAAGTTCTTTCGTCAGAATAATATTCACTATCCAATTATTTTATCGTCAGTTTTTACTAATAAACAAAGCATAAATGTTTAAATTTAAATTTTTTTTCTATTGTAATCAATATCGATTTAATCGTAAAATTCCCTTCCACTTCTCCCTCCAGAATATCAATGCAGTTTAATATCAAAAATAAAAAAAATTAACCACAACTTGCTGGTTTTTGAAACAATTTTCATTAAAAATGAAATTAACAGTTAATTATTGAATTTACAAAAATATATTGCAAAAACCTATTTTAACATAAATGTGGTATCATTCACAGTTTTAAAGTTTCTGTATGACATTTTTTATGATATAGCTACTCCATATACCTACCATTAAAGGTTCAAAGAATAACAAAATGTTGCAACTCCGATATTAAAATTTAAGTTTACATTATTAATAAAAATATCCACAATAACCATTAAGGTTTAAAAAATGTTAAAAGCTTGAAACATTTATCAGTTGAACAATTTCAAAGTTTTATTTTTCTTGGAAATTAAAATTAAAATTAATTTTCTGTTGCAAAAAAGTCTCTGTATATTTTGACGTTTGCTGAGTCATTCAAATACTAAAAAATGAATTTCAGTTTTAGACAAATTTTTAAAAGCATACAATTTTCTTTAAATCTTTTTAAAGTAATATATTTTAGAACCTAACACCAATCAGAGAAAAAAAATATGATTTTTACTAAACAAATTGGTCAAAGTAAGGATGTAATTGTTTGATCAGTTTTTCCATAAAATCAAGTTTTAACAGTGACACTTTTTATTTAAAACTTGCTGGTATTATTTGTAAAACAAACGTTCACATTATTATATCAGTTTATTTACTCAAATTCTCGGATACCTTTACAGTTACAATTTTTTTATTTTTTTATTCTGCACTTTGTAATTATATTGAAGTACATAACATCAGCATAAAAAATATCCATCACAATACTATTACTTATATATGTAAAAAAAATTACGAAGGAAGCATCAAACATGACTTTTGTAAAAGTTCTTGAAATTCGTGAAAAATAAATATTTTTAATAAAGTAAATATTATTACTATCATAATTTAATTATTACTTTTATGTGGTTTTCAAAGTCTAAAATTTAATTATAGCGATTTAAGGGGGAGTGTAAAAAACACAGTAATAAAATTTTATGCTTAAATGTAGTAGCAATTTATAAAAAACACTTATTTGCCAGTAAAAAGCTTGTTTTATTGAATTTAATAAAAATAAGAGACATACTTAAGTTTTAATGTTTTTATTTTTTGAGAGTGTTGAATTTTAACCTCAAAAACTTACTTTATAGACGAAATAAATAATGTCAGTTTTACTTAAAATCCTTCGATACAATGATATATTAGCTCCATCGCTTTCATTAATTGCAAATTTGGTACTGCTTTATTTAATTATCACAGTTAAAAAATTAGAATTAAAACATATAAAATTTGTACTTTTACCAAATTGTTTTATTGATATTTTATTATCTCTTGTAACTTTTTTGATTTCTCCTGTAAGTTTTTTTAAATCTTGCATATGCCAACAACAACAGTTTAGTCAATTTTTAAAATGTTTTACCAAAATGGAAAATAAAGAATTTTTTTAGCAAGTATTTAATGTTAAATTTACGGCATATATTATTACTGAAAGTTTATTGTCTTTTTATGGATTAAAGGGTGCAAATATAATGTTATGGATTTATGCAAGTATTGTTCTTGCATCAATGAATGCAATTTGTATTCCATTTTATTTGAAATATTTATGCATTTGTCGGTTAGTTTTTTTAAGTTTTTTGTTTTAAAGAGAGGGGGTCGAAAAGCCAATAAATTTTGTTTCTCTTTTAGCCTGAAAATCAGGCATTTAAGTAGGAATGAGCACCGTTTTTTCAAAGTTGTGCAATAAACATAATTTTGGTACCAAAAAATGCAGAATCTTAATATTAATACGAATTGATAAAAAAAATTATTAGGTTAAATGCTGATAAAAATGATAACTAATAAAGAAAAAATGAAAATACCGTAATTTTTTTATCCGAATTTTTTGCCCCTCCATTCCCCAATTTGAAATTGTGCCTATCAGATTGCAGAATTTTTTTCTGAGTCAGATAAAATAAAAAATAAATGCGCGAAAGTGAGCGGTCAATATAATTTTATAGAAAAACAAAAAGTCCAAATTGTCTCTGCACGTCTCTAATTTAAGCTGTTTTTTTTTGTACATTATTGACGGTTTTTTGTGTCACTTTTCTAATGGACAAAAAACTTTTTTCAAAGCTGCGACTCCATCCTTAAAACGAACTTTTCTGAAAGTATAAATAGTGAACAGTTTTTTTTAATAGATTTAGTATCCCCACTTATCTAAGGAATTGGGTCAAAGGAATTTGAGCCAAAACAATAAACTTTTTACTATTCACATGCCAATGGAATTTTTGAATCAGTTAATTTTTACAGAAATATTACCCTAAAGCTGAAACATTTAATTCTACCTTACACAATATTATTTTTAAGTTTTATTCTAATATTTATAAGTTTAATTTGGTGTTTTCCAATTAATGAACAAATGGACAGCGAACTTCGAGCCCCAACATTAACCCACTTTTGGATTGACGAATATCCAAATGGCCCACTTTTTGTTGCAGCAAACATTGTGAGCTTTAAACTTATAAATCTAGCGTTTAATTGAAGACAGTTATATTTATTTTTTTAGAACTCGCTTTCATTTATTATTCCATATTCGATTGTAATTGCTACTTGTGTTTGCAGTTATATTATGGTATTATTTTTCAGCATTAAAATTTCAAAATTTCTAAAATCACACGTAAATAAATTTATGGGTTCAAAAATTCTTTCCAATCAATTACATAGAACTTTAATTATTCAAGTGAGTTGTTTTACCAACAGTTACTGCAATTTTATCTCGATACAAACTTTTTCAAGTTGTTTAATTTTCTCCAAAAAATAAAAAAAAATAATTCGCTTTCTGTACTACCTTTTTCAAGTTATTTTGCACCAAGTTAAAGATCAAATCAGTTTTCAAATTTTGTTAAAAAATATTTTTTAGGCAATAGGTCCATTACTAATTGCAAATATTCCAATATTTTTTTTGGTTGGAATGATATTTTTAAAAATTGAAAATATTTCACTTTCATTATGTTTTTCATTTTTTGTTGGTTGGATTCCAATTGTAAATCCTCTTGCCGCGATTTTAATTATTACACCATTTAAAACAAAATTATTTGGAGTTTTTAAAAATATTAAAAGCAAAATAAATCCTTATATTTCAACTTCTTGAATCTAATAATATTTTAAAAGAAGCTGATATTGATGGTTAAAAATGATGCTCAGTTAAAGATTTATTAGTGTGAAAATAAAAATGTTTTCAAAAAATTTTATGTTACACTTTTCAGTTGACATCTTAAAGCATAAACAACGAAAAAGTGCCTCAAAAAGGGGTGCGCTTGAAAAAAAGGGAAAACCTTTGTTCTCATTTTTTTCAGCCAATGTTTTTCTTCAAATTTTGTGACGTGCTGCTTTTTGCTTTCCATTTTAACTTTTAACTTTTTTTAAATAAATGATGTGAAATGAATCAAGGTATTACAGTTTGCATTATACATTAATAAATATTAGCTTTTGCTTTATTTTGTTACTGATAAAAACAGAAAAATTTTGAGATAAAAATAAAGTTAACGAGGTTGCGAACGTTCGTAATACAAATCATGAACAAATCAGTTATTCGTAATCTAAAGCTATTTATTTATGTGGAGACGTGTTACAAAACATAGCACCTTGTTTAATTTTCGGTGGCACTTTTTAAAAATATGTTGTTCCAAAATTATTTTAAAATCTTTTGCAAACGTTTAAGATAATATATTGTCATGCATTATTTCAGTTTTAAAAAATTCAAATTATATACATTCTAATTTAAGAATTTTTTCAAGAGCTTTTTGGACATAAACATCAATACTTTTCATTTTACTTGTTTTAATTAATTGTTTGCAAAATAGATGTGTTTCAAGGTGAAAACAATTATTTTTATGTTTTTCGCTTTTTATCGTTTTCAAGGTCACGAAAATTCAGTTTTAGCAGAAAAAAATTTTTTATGTGATTGCTAAATGTCTGAACCGTATCAGCGATCAGAAAAGCTGAGTTTTCAAAACCTTCAAACAGAGAAAATAAATATAAATGACTTTATGGATATGTCAAATACAGTTTTCTCATCAAATTAAAATTTCTCCATTTTTTTTTATTTCAAGCGATGTCTGTACATTTTCACAAAAGTGTACATTGCTTTTCAAGGAGACAGTTTTTAGAATTCTAAGTTAAACTTTTTATATTTTGGCAGCTGTATTGTAAATTTTTTTAAAAATAAATTATTAGTTTTTATTTTATTGGTGAAAATCAATTTTTAAAGAAAAAAATAAAATTAATCCAAGAATAACTAATATTAAGCAGCACCATTTTCCAGCTTTTTTCATAAAATCTGAACATGTTTGACATAAAGCTTTTAAATTTTCTGAAAAAAATGTATTTTTAAATAAATGGCTAAAAAAAAGAAAACAGTTTAAAAAAATAAAAAAAATAAAACTATGGTTTTTTGTGAAACAAAACACAAAAAAATTTGAAATTTGGGGAACCAGTTAAAATTTTTTTATTTATTATATTAATTATTACTAACCTTTACATGAACTTTCACGATAATAAATTGTTTTCGGGTAATTACAATATTCTTTTGAATAAACTTTTTCGGAATAAGATTCTTCCAAATTAAATTTTACATGATTTTTCGTAGATTTATTAATTTTACAGTTTAAAGTATTTTCTGGGGATTCAATTAAATTCATATCTATTACAACAGTTCCAGGTAAAGGATTACATTCAATCGGATTACTTCCTGAAGGTAGGGCACTACATTGTGAAACATCTTTAAAATCATCCAGTTTTGTACAAATTGAAGAAGATGATGAAATTGTATAAATAGGACCTTTTGTGTTTGTTTCACCTTTTAGGCCACTCATTTTTTCTCTCTCTGAGGAGGGTTGATAATGAACAACAATAAATATAATAGTCAAAAGTGATCTAGGCTCAAAGAAAACATTTCAATATTTATATTACTTTTTTTTCGCTTATCAGTTAAAACAAGAAGAAGCATCGGCAGCGGCAACAATGACCAAATTTTTATGTGACGTTTTTAAGTCAAAAATAAACCAAAAAGCATAGTTTTTGAGTTAAATTTAGCACTTTTTTGTTATCTAGCAATTAACCCATGAGAAAAACTTTGATCAAAATTTGATATTTTTCACTCAGTTTAAAGTTTGAATCAAAAATAGACTTTTTTGCCTTGCATCAAAGACCTAACTTCAACAAAAACAATGCATGACCTGTTTTGGTTAATAAGGAAAATGTCTTTTGTTCCGTTTTTTTGCTTTACACATTTTTTTTGTGATGATAAGACACGACATACAATTTTCATTGATCAAGATCATGTAGTTCAGTTGTTTTTAAAAAAAGAAAAATAGTGAAAAATGTGCCGGAAACAATATCCAAGATTCAAACCATATATAAAAACGGTTGCATAATTTTGAAAGCTAATTTCCGGTCGATCGCACTTTTGATACCGGAAACAGGAGTGCCAATTTTAATTATCTTTTTTTGCACCTCCTCAGTTTTTTAAAAAATGAAATGATGTTCAAAAAAGTCTTTGATATGTCCTTAATTAACAACCGCAAAAATTGTATCTCCGCCATAAACTGAACCTTTTTCATATGAAAAGAACAGAAATATAATTTATATATTATATAAAGACAGTTTTTAAAATATGAAATTAAAATTAATTATTAAAAGTTTCAAAATATAAATTGAAATTTTTTGTTCCTTCTGTAATTTTTCTGTGTCCTATTTTTTTCATTGTATCAAAACTGTATCACAAAAATGCTTTCAAAAACATCAGGCACAAAAAATGTGTCGAAAAAATGATCATGGCCACATAAACGTAACAAAAATTTTTTCATCTTTTAAAAGTTGTTTTACAGCTGCAAAAAAAACTGCAAAAAAGAATTTTTATGGAATTCCTTGTTTTTATTTTTAAGGGGTCACGAGAAACAAAATACATTTTTGTTTTTATGTTTTGTTTCTTTGTGATAAAAGAAAAGAATTTCAAGCTATTAATTTTATATGAACAATAAAACACAACACTTTTCTTTAAAAGTTATCAAAAATATTTTTTATTGCTTTGTTTTTCGTGGAACAGTTGAAGAATTCCCTTTTTGTCCAGACTTTAAACAATACAGGTCTAAGAGGAAGCGCTTTAAACAACACAAGTATTTTGCTAATTTTTCTCAGTTTTTTGTAAAAAAAAAGACCTGCGAAAGGTTTCAACAGTTTAATTTTTTTTATATTTTAATACTTCGATTCAGTCTTCTTTAAAAGCTATCAATAATATTATTATAGCTTTATTTCTCATCAACAGAACTTATCGATTGAAAAATTCCCTTTTTGTCTAGACTTTAAAAGAGGAAGTGCTTTAAACAAATGTCGATCGAAAATTAAAAATTTTTGGGGGAGAAGTCAATTAAAAGCTGAAATCAGTTTTATCCCACATTTAACGATGTAAAATTACTTTTAAGTTTAAAAACAAACTATGTCAGTTACATACGAAAATTAAATTTAAAGTATTTTCATTTCATATATGCTGAAAAAAGAAGAAACAGCTTAAAAATAATTTTAACCTTTTTATTGCAATTTTATAAAATTATGAAATTGCATAGTAAAATTTCTGGTAAAAGTGCCATCAAAAAATTTGGATGTGATTGCTCAGTTTAAAACCTTATTGAAGATATACGTGTGTGTCAGTTTTTGCAAATTCAGTTTTAAATCTAAAATCTAATACATTAAAACTTTCATGTACTCCAATAATTAGTAGTAGTAGTAGTACCAGTTGGGACATTGAAGAAATTATTTAAAAATACCTTATCTTTATCATTAGTAAGTGGAATAATAACCATTACACCAAATAACATAAGTGGTATTATAATGCAACATACTAATGCACATTTTATCGAATCTGACGATCTTTCACTACTAGAATTTGTTGTGCCTAAACCTTTATACATAAGTTTCTTTAAAGCGCAGTTATTAAAATTTTAAAACATTTACTTGTTACATCTCTTCATTGATTTGTTGAATTCATTACATTTCTTTGGTTATTGCTTTGATTAGAGTTAATAGTATTATATGGAATAAAATCGGAATAAGGTGGAGGTAGCGAAGATTGTACAGTAATGTCTGGATGAAGGAGGAATAATATAATAAATTGATGGAGCAATATTAACTGTCGAAGACGGATTTGACATATCAGTTATTAAAAAGAATAAAATTACAGAAGTAACTGCAAACATTTGTTTAATTTTCGCTTTAATATATTATTTGAATTATAGTTATTTTTTTGTCAATTGCAAATGTTGCTTTTGAAACATGTTTGTGCTGAGTATAAAAAAAAACATGACGTCAAAATTTATAAAGAAAAATTGATATGATATGGGTAAAAATTTTGGTCAGCAAAATTGAGTAAGAACGTTACTGTAAAATTTACATGAAAATTTTACTACGATTGAACAATTCTTCTTGTAATAGTACAGTGTTTGAAATATTTTAATGAGATTTGTACCGATTTTTAAAAAAAAAATTCATGTAGTAACAATTATAAAATACCAGTTATCTAATCTCTCATTGACATAAATGCAAATCATGTATCAGTTTATCATAAAACCTTTTTGTAAACAATATCAGTTCTTTTTAGTTTATTAATTTTAAAAAAAAGTAGACGAATGCCTATCAAAATACGTTCTCTCCACTTATAAATTTAATCTTACGATGAAATATATGATTTCCTGTAGGAAAAACTAGGCCGAAATTTGAAGATTGCTATTATTTTCTTCGTTTGTAAAAAAAATATTTTCTACACAAAATAGTGATCAATATTTGATTTATTTTGAACTGCAAATAATTATGATCACAAGAAAGACAGTTTATAGAAAAGCAAGGAGATTTATATTTCTGTTAAAACTTCTGTCAAAAGAAAAAAAAGGTGATTCAGTTTATTTATCAAAAATTATTTCAAATATTTCATCTATGTTTTTTAAACACAAAAATAAAATTAAAACTAAAATTATGCAAAACCATTTTCCAATTGTTTTAAGAATATTTGAACAACAATGACAGCAATTATGTAATTTATCTGAAAGTTTTATATTTAAATGTTGGCAATAATTTTTTTAATGTCAGTTTAATTGAATTTAATATAAAAAATTTATACCTTTT
This sequence comes from Panagrolaimus detritophagus, assembly GCA_034700145.1. NCBI lineage: Eukaryota > Metazoa > Nematoda > Chromadorea > Rhabditida > Panagrolaimidae > Panagrolaimus > Panagrolaimus detritophagus. Next base: position 10,418 of record JAQIXH010000496.1, read on the forward strand.
GCACATTCGGCATTAGAATTACATTCATCTAATACATCACTGTCAGAACAAGGATGACAGTTTTCTATTACAGTTGTTTCACAAGGTAAACAAGGATGTGAATGGCATTCATCTGGAATTGAATATGTTGCATGTGGTGCAATTTTGGTAGTAAAAACTTTAAACACATTATTTTTTTCATTATCAACAGTTTCCATGTTAAAAAAACAAGCTAATTTCAAAAATTTTTAAAATTAATCAAAGATAATTAACGCTTTATAAGTCTCTTTTCATTGTCACTCGAAATACCAATGTGATTCTTTTTGACGTATATCCCTCATAAAAGTACTGATATCAGTCAAAAACTCCTCATGTTCTTTAAAATTTCAATTTTATGGACAAAGTGTGTCGTTAAAGAACGACGTATTTTTTTTATCAGTTGTCAATTTCAACCGTTCTTTTTTGACGTAATTTTTCAATGAATCAATAAAGTTTACAGTTGCAAAATAATTTGTTTCATTTTTTGTAATTGTCTTTTTATTATCTCAAAGCTAACATGTTTCTTTCAAAATTTATATTCCCTCAACAAATTTTTAGATGTTTAGCAAATTTATAAAATGTCATTTCAAAATAATAATATTCAATACCAAATGCGTTTTGTTCAAAAATTTTTTTTGATAATTTTTCTGATTTTCAAAACCATTCATTTATTTGAAAAAAGTTTTTTGGACGCAAAATTCTTAAGAAGAAGAATATTTGATTTAGAATATAGCTCATTTTTTTAGTGCCAATTTTTATTTGACTGAAACTTTGGTACATCATCGTCTTTGAAGTTTGGTTAAAAACATTTTTTTTCAAAAAAGACGTTGTCGAATGAATAGTTTTTTAATGTGAGTCATTCAATATTGCAGCATTTCGTTTTCTCTAATATGCACTGTTTTCTTAAATCAATAATATTGCATCATTCTTACTTTTTTTATTCGTTGTTAGGACTATTTTTTAAATTCTTGCAGCAAAACAAAAAGTGTTTTATTCAGTTTGTAACAAATGTACAACCAGTGTCTAGCCAATTTGCTTTTTTCCATTTATTTATTAAATCGAGCATTAAATTAGAAAAATATTCTATTTTTATTAGCGATTTTGTAATAATTGAATAAAAATAAATATTTTAGATGGCGACAAATGATGAATTTGTGGGATTTAAAGATAACCAGCAATGTTTTGCAAATGATAATTCTCAAAAAGTTCATCGAAATCAATATTCAAATTTAAATTTAAATCAAAGTTGTAAACTTCCAGTTTTAATTCCAGTTCAAAAATGTAACAAATCATATAATGATGAAAATTGTGGTAAAAAATCACTGCAGTTCCCAATAGCAGCGTTAATTTTATGTAGAAGCATGAAAAACAGCTATAGTAATAAACTAAGATATTAAAAACATTTTAGAATTTTCTAAAACGACAAAATAAAGAGGCACAATTGAATATAGTCCATAACAAATTTTGTCGGCAAAACATATCCCAAAAATAGAGTTTGCAGAGGGAACTGCAGCAGCAGCAACTGAATTACCAGATTCTAAAGCATCTGATTATTGTAAAGAAAGAAAAAAGTTATTATCACTGGATAATCCTTCAAAATGGTTGAAAGAGAAAATTAAAGCTAAAGAAAATCCACGATGGAAGAAAGATTCCAGCTCTTCAGCTACCAACAAAAGCATTTTATCTTTTCGTTAGTTTTATTCTTGTCCCTTTTATTTAAAATAATGCTGTTATTGCAGATATTGCCGCTTTTGAAAAATCTGTTAAAGTTGCTGCAGCTGATCCATTTGGTGGCAAATATAAGGAAGGCTTAAAAAATGGTATTTCTCATTCAATCAGAAATGAAAAACATCTTTTTCCTTCAACATTTATTATTCAAGTAATATCTCAAGAATTACCAATCGATTTGTATATAAACTTAAATTTTACAGAATCCATTTGAATTTCCAAGACAGCAAAATGATGAAGTACCACCACCTGAAGTGTCAGAATTTAGAGCTTCACAATCTTTACTGAATCCTAATGAAGCATCAAAAAATGGTCAACAAAGTATTCGTCTTGTACAACAACAACAACAACAGCCTCCACAGAATTTTGCAGTTTTACAACAGCAATCTCCAAATTCTTCTACAGTTGGAATTCAACAATCTCCACATCCCCAAGTAAAAGCGATTGCATTTGATAAAGATAAAAATATTGAATATTTTGGAGAAGGTATACTTGAAATTGATAATCAACTTTTACGTATTCGAACGCTTGATGCAGGTTTGTTATTTTTACACATTTTTGCTCAATTTCTAAATGTTTTATATTTTTAAGATCCTGAAAATACATTCACAGCTACTTTTGATGGATTATTTCTTCGTAAAAATGTAAAAATTTTTCTAAATTTTTTGCTAAAAATGATGTCATCTTTTTCAGCATATTATTTGTTGCATGAATGAAGCTGCAAAAA
>JAQIXH010000497.1:0-12889 GCA_034700145.1 Panagrolaimus detritophagus
TTGGAATGGTATATTGTATATTTTACAACAATTTGGAATTTTGTTCTTTGTTTGAATCGATGTACGGCTTTGGTGTTGTTTTTAAAATATGATAAAGTAAGTTTTACATTTTTATCAGAAATTAAGTCTTGGGGAGAGAAGGGAGTATACATGTACTCAAGGAGGCTTGGGCGACATTTGTTTAGCGTCGAGGACCAGGTCCTAAAGGTTTTTTACCGGAGGGGGGCATAGACATTCACTCAAACCGAGGACGTTCGTGCCGTGAGATGAGCGTTCCTCACCACTCGACCACACATGCTTGTTCTGAAAAATTCATTTTTTTTGCAGATTTGGAGACCTTTAACCATGTTCTTTGTCATAATTTTTATGCTTGCTTTTCCTTTTATTGTTGATGGAAATGCATTAATTTCATCAAATTGTATCACAGCAAAAATTGCAACATGTTTAAGCTTTCGAACTTTATATTATTTAAAGGGAACAATTGTTAATGCGATCCTCAATGGCACTGGAATTTTGTTAATTGGTTTTTCAATGTATAAATCGTTTCGGGATAAATTTCGTGCAAATTCAACTCATGCCAAAACTGAACGAAGGCTAATTTATCAAGCAATTTTTTCATCAATTTTTCAATTCATTTCATTTGCATTAAAATATTTTACTGCAACAATTGGAAATCGAAATCTTTATTTTTCATTCATGTTTTTTTCGGATTGTGTTTATCATTTTCATCATTTGGTTGTTATGGGAACACATTTCATTCTATCACCAACTTTTAAAATTGCATTTTTAGAATTTTATCATCTAAAATGGTTACTTCCAAAAAAGTGTACAGCAATTGTAATTTCACATAAATCAACAAATATGATTGCTTTAAATCCAATTAATGTTAGTACAGTAAATATAACATAAAACTTTTTGTATTTGTGTGTTTGTTCTTTATAAAATTATTTATATTATTCTAATGTAAAGTCTTTTTGATGAAAGTAGCTATGTGTTTCTGCATTGTATTTGTTTATTGTTAAAATCATTCCAATTTTTTTTTCGTATTACCCACATTTATTTGTAAGATTTTTTAAAAAAAAATCTTACAAATAAATGTGGGTAATTAATTTTAAAATCAAGTCACAAATAAATATTACTATAGTTAGATTACTATGAAATACTAAAACTTAGAAATACATATATTTGTATGTAGCAATGGTGGTATTTTCATTTTCTGACGTCAAAATACGTTTTTTTAATAATACGTTTTAATAAATATTGTAAATGCAAAAAGTCTATGAGATGGTAAAAAACAATTTAGGTATTTTTGATTGTAACAATTTTTAATTTTACAAAGCTAAAAAACAATTTTTATATTTTATTAAATTTATGGACTTTAAATTTTGTGATCTTTGCTTAAATTTCTTTTTGTAGAAATGAGATATCTTAAGCCTATTTATAAAAACGATTGCAAAATTCGAGGATAGAGTTTAAATAAATATTGTCAGGATTTCCATTGCTAAATGATAGCAAGTTCCTCAAGTCTTTTTCAAAAATGATTATAACAACTTTTTTAAGTCTTTCTGTAAATGTTTCGCATTTTTTATTTAAAAATTTAGTTGAAAAACAAAATATTCAAATGGAAAAAATAACGAAATGTTGAAATAAAAAAAATAGGATAGAAAGGATGGTTTTTGAAATATTTTTCTTTTGCTTTTTTCTCTTTAAAAGCTATGCGAATGGGTCGATTTTTTCAATGCTTGCTTGCATTATGACACACGTGTCCAAAAAGTTTATGAAAGATAAGACCGTCTTCAAAAACATCCAAGATGTACGATTTTTTTCTTTGCTATTAAAGAAGGGTTTTTGTTTTCAATTTTTTTTCATTCGATATTCATTGTGCTGACTTTTTTGTTACACCGAATAGTTTTTTTTGCAAACGAGATGTCCGTCTTCCATCCAACAAAACAAATTTCAATAGACGCTTTTTTCCATTGCTATATAGATGACACGAAGACATCTGTTCAACCAATTCTTTTTTTGCTGACTTTTTTGTTGCGATGAAAAATGAAAATGCAGGAATAAAAGCACATTTTTTTCACAGAGTCTTTTTTACATAAAAAATAAGCATTTGTTTTCCCTATTTTGAAAGAGAATAACTAATTTTTGAATATTTTAATCAATAAATTCCTCAAATACTATTAAAAATTTTAAATTCATGATTTCGATATCCGAGCATGGGCTTTGATGGTCAACAATAACCTTGAGAATCCACTAAAAAACTTCAAAGCATTAAAAATTTTAAAAATCGAAAACATGAAATTCAAGCATTAGATCGTGTTAAAAAAAGAAACACATGAAGCTTCTTACATCCAAATGTAATTTCCATATTTAAGTTAAAAAGTTTGTAAGTAAAGAAATAAAAATCATGTTGAAATTGACGAAAGACATTTTAAAAAAAGAAGGTACAAATCCCGTATTTTTTTGATACTTTTTTAAATCCTGCATAAATTGTAAATATAGCATTTTAATATATATTTTTTACAATTTAAAAGAATAAACGTAGAAATTAAATATTAAACAAAGCATAAAACGTTTTTTTCCATCAGTTGCTTTTGTGAGAGGAATAAAAGTAGTACAAAATGAACAATGGTTTAATGCAATTAAAAGGCAATATATTGGAGAAAATGTGACATTCAATAATTTAAAAAGATATATGTTTTTTTCGTCTCCAAGTTACAACTGTAAGTCTGGATTAAATGTTTAAAATTATTCACCCGATTTTAAATTATTTATTTCTGAGGCCATTTTTTCGTTTTTGAAACAAGGATACATGAATATTCTTGCCACTATAAAAGCTTCAAAGTTGGATGTTTCTGCCAGAAAAATTGAAAAAAATTTTTAAAAATAAAACAGTTTCATTGATTACTTTTAGCTTATCCTTTAATTTTCGTGGAGAAAAAACGACATTTCTTTTTTTGCTAATTTTTAACAATATAAAATATAATTTTTTGTTTTGTTATCAAAAAAATTAAAAATATAATTTATTTTTTCGGTATATTCAAATTTTTCCATTTTTTATAATTAATGGTATCAATTTTATTAATTTTTGGTATGTAAACGAGTAATTTCAGTAATTTAAATAATCTTTATCAATTTCAATGGAAATTTTTTAATTAACTATTTTACAAAAAATTACAAAATATTCAAATACAAAAAAAAATTTTCAAGGAGACTTTTTTTGAAAGTGCTTTTTATTCGCTGCATTTGGGGAAAAGTGACTCTGGCATTTAATGACAGCGCAGATGTAAGTGCAAATGTCAGAAAAAGATGACGTAAAATATTTTGTAAAAATGTTATATTTCTTTTTTTTATAATAAATATGTTAAATTTTTTCGATATGTAATATGGTAAAACAGATCCAAATAAAACATTGAAATAAAATTTCAGAGTTTTTGTAAAAAACAAATTGAAAAGGTTTTATATTTCTTCACATGCAACAAAAAAGTTAGAAAAAATTATTATTTTTCAAATTATTGTGACGCTGTTGTTTTCTCTTGATTTTTATTGGCTGATACTGCAATCAAAGTTTTTCATTACAATTATATTATTAAAAAATTAAAAAATGATATGAAACATTTTTTTGTGTAGCACATACGTTAAATAATTGATTAAATATTCAAATAAAAATAATCCTGTTTCTTTAAAAAAAGCCTTTAATTTCTACAATGTGTTGTTTGGCGACCTTGAAAAAATAGAGAAAATTATAAAAAACTTGCATTTCTGTCATTAATAATCTTCTGTTTTATCTCCCTTTTTGGGAAGAGAAGTGATTAAGAAGGTTAAAATGAACGCATTCTTTTTAATATTGATCAAAAAAGAGAAGAAAAATCAAGTGCAACATTTGATTTTTTTCGCGTAATAAAAATTTCGTTTCAATTTTTTTTCAACGAATGCTTCTTTATTTATTCTTTCAACATTTAATTAATCAAATAAAAGTTATGAAGCAAAAAAAATGGTAAAAAAAGATGCAAGAAAAACTGCAGGCAATGCATAAAACATTTCTCCACTTGATGTTGTTAAAAGCTCTTCGGATTCAGTAGTTGTGGAAGAGGATTTTGTTGCAGGTCTACTAGTAGTTGTGGATGTAGAAGTAGGTGTTGTTGGTGGAGTTGTTTTGGTGGAAGTTGTTGTTGAGCTTGTTGTTGTAGAAGAGGTTGTTGTTGTTGTTGTTGTTGTTCCTATAAATATTTGTAAAGTATTAAACGGTTGATTAAAAATTTTTATACTTTCAACATCCGGTTTATATTGAATATCCTTAATATGACCCCAACCAAATTCAAGATTTACTGCACTTTGATTGAATGTTTTTAACTGAAAATTACTTTTTTTAATTAAAAATTTTTAAAAAGAAAACTAACATAATCCGGCAATGTTCCATTACATTTCTTCGTACCATTTTTACCAACACACACACTAGCGATCACATACTTTGCAAAGAATAAATCAGGTTTTGGACGGAAACCAAGTTCATTGTTTCCACAATTTGTTCTTACATCTTCAATACAGCCACTTCCCATAGCATAAACATTTTTGTTGTTATTTGAAGCAAACAAGTTGACCGGGCAAAGATAATTAATGCACATATCATCACAGCTTTTGTTAGTCGGTACGGCATTTACTTTTGTAAGGGTTAAATCTGGATATTCCTGATTATAGGATTCACATTGAACTTTTGCATCATATCCAAAACTTATTGCAGAAATTTCTTTATCATAATGAATATCACTTCTTTTACCCCAACCAAATGTGCCATTTGGATCACTTTTAATTTTATTATTAATCTGAAAATTGTTTTCATTTTTCTAAAAAATATATTCTTTTAAACTTGCTATATCTGGAAGTGGGATAGCACAATCTTTTGTACCATTTTCATTAGCACATGAGCTTGTGTAAATATTACTGAATTCAATATTTTCAGGTGCATCAGAAAAAGCAACTCCGAATCCACAGCTTTGTACAACATCTTCAATGCAGCCACTTCCCCTAGCATATTCAGTAGTATTTGTAGCAAAAAAGTTTACAGCACAAAGATAATTGATACAAACTTTGTCACACAATTTGCTACTAATTAAAGAAGTCATTTTTGTAATGGTTAAATTTGGGTATATTTGATTATACGAATCACATTCAATCTTTTCATCATATCCAAAACTAAATGCAATAAACAATGAAAAAATGAAGAAAAATATCATTTTTTGTTTTTGAAAAATAATGACTTGTTTTCGTTTTTAAGATACTTTTATATTGCATTTATTAACGTTAATTTTACGTTTTCCCAAAAATTAGGCAAAATAAAATGAAATTCATTTGATTCACATTTTTGATGAATAATTAAAATTTCTTAGAATCAAAATAGTAATATTGCATCACAAAAATGATTAAAATTTAAAGAGAAATTTTATTCCTTTCTAAAATGAAAGTGATTCGTCAATTTTTTTGCGTTCCAATTTTAACATTTGGCATTTAAAATTCGTTTATAATTTTGTTATTGTATTTTTTACAAAGAAGAAAAAATTGAAAAAAAAATAATCACAGAAAATTTTTCGATATACTTTAAAAACATTTTAAAATCGAAAAAGGGAAAACAGAAAGAATTTATTTTTCAAATTTTTTACAAGTTTGAACCAAACGATGAAGTGGAAATTCACAATTCCATTTATGGGCATTTTTTGTGTTTTGAATAAGAAAATGCATTGTTGAACAAAAAAATTTTGCAACGAAACAAAAACAGTGAAAGGGAATTTTGAGAGAGTAACCATTCTTTTTTTTCTAAAAAATAAGGATGAATCTCAAGACGTTGATCTCGTAATTCTTTGGTAACATATTTTTACTAGAAAATTCATCAATTAATTCTTTGGATTTTGAAGGACCACACGATTCCATGTTTCCTTTTAATTTTTCAAGTAAGTTTCGAATACGATGAAACAAGGTTGATTAAAACTTTTTGGAAAATATATTTTTTTGTCAACAATGCTGAAAGGTTTTCCTATTTCGCTGATAAAAATTTGTTGGAGGCTGTTGGTAAAACAGTTGTATGATTTTTAATAACAGTTACAGAAGGATTTTTTTTAATTCTAAAGAGTTTTTTGCAAATATTTATTACAGCTTTTCGATACGGTGTAATAATAAACATAATTGAACAGGCATTGACCAAAGAATGTAAAGCTATTATTGGAAAAGCTATACCGGATATTGCTGAAATAAAAATATGTGTATTAAAATTATTCAAATGTTTACATATATGAATATAACTATATTATTTTTTAATCAGTCTTTTGTTTTTAATCGGTAGATTCATAAATAGCTTGCAAAACAGAAGTAACTTTTTAAAATGGAAGCAAAAGCAAAAAAGAAGTTAATTTACTTCCGTTCAAAGGGATTGTAAATGAAAAAAGCACAGAACTTCTGCAAATATGGATGGAGAATTTTGTTTATTCTTGTCACTTCGAATACGGTAATCAAATGAAAAATGGTAAAAAATGCCACAAAACTTTTGAGTCATCGCAAAAAAGGATCACTTTCAATTTGAATATAAAAATTTTAAACTTACTGTTAATCTGTTTTGCCCCAATAATAATAGAAATAAGTATTAAAACAAATGGAAAAATAATTAGCATAAATGGAATTGTCATTTGAAAACATAACGCCACAAGTAATTGCTTTCTTGCTTTCAGCGTCGCAGCTGATAACATATTTTTTCATTGCAGCCAATTTTTGATGAATTTTAAATGCCAAAATACTCATAATTACCCAAACATTTATAAATAAGAGTACCAAAAATCCAAAATATATTTTAGATTTATAATTCAAGATCATTGCAGAACATGGTATTACAGCTGAATACAATTCATAAGAATTTTGAAAGTTTAATTTTACAAATTCTTTCATTTCTTCATAATTCATTGTACAGGCAATTATTAAATATGGCGGTAATCCATAAAATATTATTGATAAAAAGATAAAAATTATTCCTTTAATCGAATGAAAAAATGTGAGATTTTCATTTAATGAAGAATATTGATAAAATAAACAATATATTAATGACATTCCTACGCTACTTACTGTAACATGCATAAAACCCTAAAAACTTTTTAGTTATTTTGTGATTTACAAAAGAAAAATCCTTGAAATTTCTCACTTACAAACTTAAAATATTGCCCCCAAAAAACACCCAAAGGTCTTGCAATAAATCCTGACCCGCATAAAATTGTTGTTGGAAGCATTAAAAAGGGTCCAAAAATGAAACTTATATGAAAATCCATTAAAAATGCACAAAAAATTGTTAATAAAATATAATATTTATAAGCTCCCATTGCTTTTGTGGAATGTTTTAAAACGATATAAGCCGCAAATGAATTTACGGTAATGTCTATTACAGTATTAAAATGAAGCCGATTACCGTATTCCAGAAATTCTTCTTTTGTGTAAATATGCTCTTCAAATTCTGACATTTGTCCCATTTAATAAAAGAAATAATGTTGAAAAGTAAGAATTTTTTTAAAGTTCCGTGACACTTTTCATTTTCTGTGAAATTCTAAAAACATGTGTTTAATTTACAGCTGCCGTATAATATAAATAACTTTGGTTTTAATTAATGGGATTCGATTTAACAGAAGTGGTATTTGTGTTAATAAACTTTAAAGCAGTCATTTTCTCAAAACTTATTTATTTCATTGTCACAAATATTTTAGGTCTATGCAAAAACGTATTTTTTTCCATTTTTTCATTAAACTTTTGTTCTAGATATTTTTTGTCACGATAAAAATGATGTTATAGATATTGATATGACTCTGTTTTTATTGATATAATAATTACTTGCATGCTTATAATCCGCTAACTTTTGTCCTTAAACATTTATAACACTATGTTAAATAATGTGAGAATTGTTAAAAAATTTACAAATATTCACAAAAATGCGTTTGCAATGACAAAATTAGAATTTTTGGTTTAGTATTTCTTATAGAACATAAAAGTGCAGAAGAGTGCAGTTTAGATGTTTTACGCTTTTGTTTCTAACATATATGCGAACATATATGTAAAAAATTCTGAGTTGTGCAAAGTTGTTTAAAAAAGTTAGAGTTGAAAATGTAACAAAATACGCAATGGAGTCAGAGTCGTGCTATACTTTTTAAAAAGGTATTTTTGTCCGAGATATATATGTTACGTCCAGATCTTAAAACCGTCCAGATCTTAAAACGGACGTCCAGATCGTAAAACGGACGTCCATATCTTAAAACCATATAGTAATAGTAGTATATGTTAATAAAAAAAGTTAATAAGTCAAATGAAGGTAAATCAGATAGTTCTAAGTGATACCTGCTATTAATATCTGCACTTACATGGGCCTTACAGCTTATTTCAAACAGCTCATAAGACATTTGGTATATGATAAAAATGTGAAAATATTGGCTAAAACATATGTTTAAAACAACACCCTACATTGCAAAATTATAATAACTCCGAGTTATACTTTTTATATGCCTAATATAAGTATTTGTTTATGGAAATATAACCATATACTACTATTACTATATGGTTTTAAGATCTGGACGTCCGTTTTACGATCTGGACGTCCGTTTTAAGATCTGGACGGTTTTAAGATCTGGACGTAACATATATATGAAGGTTGAAACAAGGGCATGTTTCAACAAATTGCTTTATTGATCAAAACGAAAAACAATTTCTCAAATATTTTGAACATTTTTTTAATGTTTGTTAAATTTTAAAAAAAACGAAACAATTAAACAAATATTTTTCTGTGTTGCATATCAAGTTTATTCTAAAACACGTTGCATTTGAATTAAAATTATAAAGTATTATTTTGTGATATTCGTCAGTTGATTAACTGGAATAATTGATAGCGTAGGGAATATTTGTGCTGCTGTAGAAGTAGATGGTGTTTCTGTGGTTGTGGAAGGAATTGTTTTGGTTGAAGAAAGTAATGAAGTCGTGGGGATAGATTTTGTTGTTATAGTTGGTGATTGAGTAGTTGTTGGAAGTGTTGTAGTAGTTGTAGAAGATGGTGGTGGTGTTGTTTTTGCTAGTGTTCCATCAACATCCGGTTTATATTGAATATCCTTAGCATGACCCCAACCAAATTCAATATTATTAACACCTTGATTCACCCATTGCAACTGTAAATTGCTATTTTATTTTCAAAACAAAACAAATTTTTATTTTTAAAAACTAACATAATTTGGCAATGTTGCATTACATTTTTTAACACTATCTTCACCAATACATACACTAGCAATCACATACTTTGCAAAGAATAAATCAGGTTTGGGACGGAAACCAAGTTCATTGTTTTCACAATTTATTCGTACATCTTCAATACAACCACTTCCCATGGCATAAACTTTTTCAGTAGTATTTGTAGCAAAAAAGTTGACCGGGCAAAGATAATTAATGCAAAAATCGTCACATGTTTTAGTAGTAATTTCTGAATTAATTTTTGTAATGGTTAAAGTTGGATATTTTTGATTGTAGGAATCACATTGAATTTTTGCATCATATCCAAAAGTAAATACAAATAATGACGAAAAAATGATAAAGAAAAATATCATATTTTTCTTTTATAAAATATAAAAAAAAATTTTCTTTTTTACAGGCTTTTATATTAGAACTTTTCGTTCAGAATATTAAATGTTTCTCAATAAACAGAGTTTCATTTGATTGATTTTTTAAAGAAAAAAAGAGAGTATTGAAAAAACAATAAAAGATTTTTAAGATTTTTTAAACATTTATATATTTAAATGATTTGTTTAGCTTTTAGCATTTAAAGTCTAGACATTTGAAAACGGTTTGATTTTTTCTTTCAGAAGCAAAAAATGCGTTAAGAATTTCAACACCAAAACAATTACTGTCTTTATTTTTTAAATTCAATAAAGAAAATTAGAATTAATCAACAATTTTGAAACAGAATTCTTTAAAACAATAGTTTTAGATTTTTCATACTCTTGTTACAATGATTACCATGATTTAAAATTGAACGCAAAAAAACTTTGTGATTTGGGTAAAATTTAATTAACTAATAATTTCACAGACTTTTTTGGGACATTTATTTCTTTTTAATTAAACTAAAATGGTTGCTTTTGATGTAATAAGTTTATCCATATTTTCTTATGAGTGTTATGATTCTGTTGCTTCTTGCAACTGGAGTAACTTTTAAGCTTGAAATGATAAGCATTTTAGATTTTATATGGAGTTTAATCGGACATCAAATCACTGAATTTTACAGCAAAATTTAATTTTCAAATTTTTTCTTTCCCAAAAATTTATTAAGATACAAAAACAAAGATCAAGATAGAAAATTACAATATCAAAAGAAAATCCCACAAGTTTAATTAGTTTGAAATTGTACTTTAATAATTCAATTGTTACATATTTGAGATTTTGAAGCTGCTTAAAAATATATGCACATTTGACAATTTGACACATAATTGTAACTTTCTATTTTATATTACAGGTTGGCATTCAATAAAACGCAAAACACAATATATGATTTTATTTTTTTTGTTTACGTCATTTTCGGATAGTATGCAAAAGGACTTTTTTAGAAAAAAGTTGTGATTTTTACAATTTTTGATAACCAAATTTAGAACTTTTTCTTTTTTTTCCCACATAATTAAATAAATTTGAACAAAATAAAAAAAGCTACATGCTCATTTACAGCATGAGTAACCCCTTAACAGTACAGTTTAACCCAATTATTAATTTACTTCTACCACAATATATGTTTTTTGATGTTTTGTTTTACATATCCACAATTAATGGTTAGACAAAATCTCAACATCTTATATGCTTTTTGAAAAAACATTATTTTGAATTTTTATAAATTAATGTAATTCGAGGCGTGATTTTTCCCATTTAAAGTAGAACATTTAAAATAGTCTGATTATGTTTTTTGATGTTGTTTTACACATCTACAATTAATGGTTAAACAAGATCTCAACAACGCTTAAAAGCGCATATGCAATAAAAAAAATTTTTTGTGATTTTAGGGGTACCGCATGTGGTAAATGAAAAATTTGCATAAAAATGAGACATTTGGAATTTTTAAATTTAAAAATTCTAGATCTCTGGCCTCAAATTAGTCTATCTACCAATTTTTGACCTCATCTGAGGATTTTCATTTTTTTGAAATCCGACGAGAAGGTCGAAAATTACAAGAAATTGCTTTTAAGACTGTTTCACCAATTTGCTTTTATTTTATTACTGTTTTCTTTTCTTTTTGATTCAGAATTATTAAATATTGGAAAATCACGTTTTGCACTTTTCGTCGTTCTTACAACTTCAATTTTTAATGCATTGGTTTTGTTATTTTAAAATTCTGATATTAACATATCTCTTATAAAATTGATAAAAAGGGCGAAAATTAACAAAATTTCAATTTATATTGTTTCTGTTCAAGTTCATAGATCACATGTATAGCTTATCAAATGATGTTTTTTACTTTTATTACTCCTACATTTCTATTAAATAATCGAGTTGGACTAATCAAATTCTGTTTTATACCTGTTAAAACAGCCGTGACTTTTAATGTTGTTTTTTATTTGCTATCCACCTACTCAGTTTCAGCTTATAGTATATTATAATTGAGTCACTGAAAGTTCCCTCAAATACACATAAAATTTTACTGTAATAGCTTTAAAATAAATGTTGTTATTGAAATTTCTTTTTGCACTTTTATAAATTTAATCTTACTTTTGCTTAACAAAATAATATAATATATTTTTTTCAGTGGTAACGGTCAAAACGCCCACTGCAGGTAAGCGCTAACACAAATTTTAGATTTACAACATTTTGTATTATATATTTACTACTTATTATTTTTATTGTATTATTATACACATTCTTATCGAAAACTGAATAGTCTTTTAGATTTTCAAAAGTCTTAAACAATGACTCTGATTGTTGCTTTACTAAAATATAATGATATTACTGCCGCTTTCTTTGGCATATTTTTAAATCTTTTGTTATTATATTTGGTGTTAACAGTTAATAAAAATGAAATGAAACAAATATCAAAAACTTTATTGCAAAATTGCTTTTTTGATTTATTTTTGTCTGTAACAACATTTTTTGCTGGAATTGTAAGTGAAAAATTTTTTTTGCTTTTAACTGAAAATGTTGTTTAAAAACCAATGTTTTTTTCTATTGATTTAAAATGCATAACAATTTTGTTAAAATAAAGCTTGTTTCAGCAAGTAACAGTTATAAATGATGTCTGTTATTTAATTATTGGAAGTCCGCTTCATATTTTTGGTTTTGAAGCCGCATCAATAATATTGGTAACTTATGGGTCATCTTTAATTTTATCTATTAATGCTATGCCTGTGCCATTTTATATTAGGTACATAATTATCTGCAAGTAAGTTTATCAAATTTTTAAAAGCGAAACATTTGGTTGTTTTATTGGTAGTTCCAAGTAAATACTTTAACATATCACGTTTTTTTTTAATTCTTACATTTTCTGTTCATTGTTTCATGTAATAAAAATTGAGTAATTATATTAACATAAACGGTGAACTTTTTTTCAATTTCAACATTTAGAAACAAACCATTAACAAACAAACATGTAATTATTCCACATTTAATAGTCTTTTCATGCTTTTTATTAATTAATGGATTACTATATTGGTGTTATCCGCCAAACGCTAGCAATTATGACAAATTTCGCCCGGAAACAATGACAGAATTTTGGTTGGAAGAATTTCCAAATGGGCCTGTTTTTGTTGCAGCTGAAACGGTAACAACAAATTGATATAAAAATGAATTTATTTTATCATTTTTTTAGCAAAGCTTATCAATGTTGATTCCATTGGGTATAATCCTTATTACT
>JAQIXH010000498.1:0-12885 GCA_034700145.1 Panagrolaimus detritophagus
GGGGGGGCACCACCATTTTGGGGGGGGCACCCCTTTGATCTTTTGCCGCCGCCAACACGACGCGGCAAAACATCAAAGGAAATTCATGAATTTCGGGGGGCACGTGCCCCCGATCCCCCCCCCCCTGTCTACGGGCTTGTTTTGGTCGTTTATTTTTTATTTCTTTTTTCGTTGGTTATTTTATCATAAAAAATAAAAAGGAAAAGTCTTTTAAAATTGATAGACACAACATCCCAAAACTTATTTTTTCTTAAAAACCTAATTTTTTTGGTTCACAGTAGTTGTCAGGAAAATTGATAAACCATGATAAAGCTTCTTCAGCTTCCTCATATCGAAGATTTACTGCTTTGTAGTTTTGATTTACTTCAATCCAATTTTTTTTCGCTTTTTTTATAAAAAATAAGTAATTTTCCCTAATAAATTATTGAACAAAATTTATAAAATTTTTAAAAAATTAGCAGATTACAAAAATGAAAAAAAGACGTTTATGTCATCCTTTTTTTGCCCAAAGTTTAATTTATTCGTTCCGTTAGGAAAAGTCTTTTGAAAACTATTTTTCCGGCTTTTTTTGGATTATTTTTACACAAAGCAGTGTATTTGCTGAAAAAAATAAAAGGCAAAGACACACATTTTTTTGTTCGATATACTGAAAATTTTTTTTATCTAAAGCAAAAATCAAAGTTATAAAAATGCGATAACAGCAGGAAAAACAGCTATCTGGTGTGTATGCACATTGTAAAGGATCAGAGACTCCATGCGACCGTTCTACAGTATCCCGAGCGCAATCTCTTTAAACTACGGCCAAATTGTTGCAAGCCACTACTTATTTAACCATGAATCATTAACGCAGCCAGCTGGCCGTATGCTCACTTAAAGGCAATGCTAGCAGTCAACGACCATCTATCTCTTCTTCTCACAATCATGCAACGACCAAGCAATCTTTGCAGACTTTTGCAACATCACTAAAAGGACACTATACGAATTCCACTTCTGCGATGTTGTTGTACAAAGCCCTGGGAAAGTAGCGGCCGATTCCTTACATTTCGCAACATTGTGCAAGACTCATGGAATGCTACTATACGATTTCTCTGGGAACTTGCTAGTTTCTATTTTTGTATCTGTGTATTTATGTTACTATATAAGCCGCTAAGAAACTCTTAGTCGGCGTCGACCCAGGCTTGATCACCTGACGTATACTTGTATTTGCTCCTTGTAAAAGCACTTAATAAACTTGTATTACTGAATCATCCAACTTCGAAGAGATTACAGCGGATTATCACATTTAAGTAAAGGAGGAACTTATTCAAAGTCCAGGCCTTTACAACATTTTTCCCACGGGTGGAAAAGTGATCCCAAGTACCATTGTTTATAAAAGAGGGTGTGAACTTGATTCCGTAAAAAAACCAAGCAAGAATGAGTAACATCAAAAAATTAGTGCATTGAAAGCTTTTTTTAATATATTAAATATTTCAATGATGAAGATGTTTTCTAAATTTTTTTAGCAATTTACCTTGTTTTAGAACTCTTTTTAAAATAAATAATGTTAACAACATTTATCAAAGCATTGTTCTTTATTTTAATGAAGCATGTGTTTCTTTTATTTTTCGTTTTTTTTACAAATAATAAGTAATTTTCCCAAATAATTTATTAAAGAATATTTATAAAATATTCAAAAAATAAGCATCTTTCAAGAATGAAAAATAGACGTTTATGTGATTCTTTTTTTCTGCTCAAAGTTTACTTCATTCTTTCCATTTGGAAATATCTTTTGAAAACAATTTTTTCCTGCTCTTTTTGGACAAACAAGTGTGTTTTGTCAATAAAACAAAAGGCAAAAAAATACATTTTTTTTGATCGATATACTGAAATTTTTTTACCTAATGAAAAAAAGTCAAAATTGAAAAAATGCAATACCAGCAGGAAAAAACTCCATCTGGTGTGTATTCACACATTTTTCCTGCATATATTTTTTGTTATCGTTGATATTATTGCAAATAATAACGACTTCCTGCATAAAAAGAATAAAAAAATGTCAGTCAAAGCAAAAAAAGATTTTTTTTTGTTTTTTTATTTCTTAAAAAAAACTTCCTTTTTTTAAAAAAAGCTTTTATTTTTTGCTATAAATAAAAAACGTATTTGAATATTTAATACATTTTGTCCCGATCAAACACAATTCGTAAGTAAAAGAAAAATAATAAATTCGCTCCTACCGTACCATCCGGGCTCAGTCCAGAAACTCATCAATGTTGTTTGGCTTCAGTTACTCAACATTTGAAGCAATACCGAGAAAAGCAAGCCAATGATAATTTCGATTCTTCAAATGCTTTAAGTTGTATTCTGAAACAAATTGAAGTTGATCAACAAAAACCAGTCGAGAAAGAAACGGAAAAATTAACTGCTTACATTTTTACTGGTGAATATTGTCTTGAAAATTTTCTTCTTTCTCTTCTCTTATCAATTTTTTGAATTTAAGCTGCAAAAGAATTTGTGGCGTTTAAAAAAGTTGTGGAAAGAGATTATCGGTCCCTTACTCGTGATCTTAAATCATTGTCCGAATCTATGAAGAAGCTGGATGATAAAATGGAAGAATTGTCAAAAGATTTTGAAGAAAGTACCAGTGATATTTCTGGCTTGAAAGAAACAATGGAACAAAAATTGTATAAATTGAATAACGAAAGCGCTGAAGCAATGCTGCAACTTCTTATCTTTAATTATTTATTCCTTCAAAACTTAGTTTTGATGAAAAATTGTTTTTAAATATTTTGTACATACTGATTCGACCACGTGCTGATACTTTTTTTATGTTTTTTTGCAAAGAACGGCTCACAAAATTATTGTCTGAGCTGTTTATTGCAGACAGCTCAAGGTGCTACATATAACATTAAATTCCGCATCTGCAAAAAATTCTAATTTTTTTCTTTAATAATGGAATCAAAAAATTTAATTTTTCCTTAAAATGACCTTAAAAATTCGTATTTTAATTCGTAAAAAATTCTATTTCCAATTTTAATTTATTTTTGCATTTGGAAAAAAGCAAAATTGTGCTCGGCTTTAAAAATCTAAATTTTTCAAAAGAAGTTCGTATTTTATTTTTTTACATAAAAAACAATTCACAAAAAATAGTCAAAAACACGAAAATTCATTCAGTTTTAATTATGCATTTTCGAGTAACTTCAAATACTTTTTCAGAAAACATTTCTGCAATCAAATAATATCTATGGTCAATATCACCACAATGCTTTACACCAATATCCCCATCATCAAAATAAGTTAAATACCATTGAACACCATTTCTTTTTTTCAATGGACTTGGAGCCAAAGGCATTTTACAATTAGTTTCCCAATAAATGGAAGAATATATAAATTTATTATTAGATGCTCGACCATTTAATGATTTAATAATTTCAATTTCATGTTTTTGTTTACGAGAAAGATCACCAAAAATTGTTTGTCCAATTGAATTTGTAATTTTAACTAAAAATATAATTTAAGAAAAAAACTGCAGTTGACAATTTACCTCTGGCATCAGGGTTTGGATTTTTCAAAATATTTGCTAATTCATCAGAAGTAAAAAGGAAACCTCTTGGAACTAAACGTAAATTTTAAATTGTAAAAACTGTCCAAAGAACATACCAACAAATTCATGTAAAAAGTTTAATTTCATTTTATTAAATTGAATATTTGGTAATAAATCATGCATTTCATTTTTGATTGCATCATTCATATTCAAATTTTCATCATTTGATAATCGTTGCTTTTTAATAGCTTGATTTTCTGACCATTCATATATCTAAAAGAAATTTTTAAAAATTATTTATGAAATACAAAATAAAAACTTACACATTGAAATCTGTCTTCGTGATGTTTGCTAAAATTCGATTTCATGGCTACAATTTCTTTGATTATTGATTTATCAGCATTCAAAAATCCATCAAATTTTGCCAAATTTCCGAAATTTTGAAAAATAAAATTTTGAATTGGTTCTTTCAATTGAATTAATGAATATTTGTTTGAAATTTCAATAAATTTTAAAACATTGCTTAAATTTAATTCCATTTTTGATAAATATTTATCACAAAGTTCTTTTAAATCTTCAATTTGATAAAATTCTGATATATCAAGAATTGTGTAAATATTTTCATTTGTAAGATTGCATTTCCCGGAATAAATAAATGTAATTAATTCTTTAAAATCATCATATTTATAGGTTTCAATTTTGATTGAATCATTTTTTGAAATCCATCGATCAGAAAGCATTGATTCAAATGTTGAGGAAATATTTGATAAACTTAATTTATCAGCATATAATTTCTAAAAAGAATTATAAATATTATAAATGTAAAAAGTTTACTTACTTTTCCATCAATTTCAAAAACGATATCAAATAATTGAATATCTTGTGATTCGAATGCAGATTCAAGTTGTGGTTGAATTTTATTGATACAATTCGTTGATTTCATTTTCGATTATTTTGCAAAAGTTTTCAAGGAATCAGATTATGATTTTTTATAAAAAAGCAACGGCTGAAAAAATTGCGTATACTAAAAATGATGTAGTTGTTAATATGAAAACGGAGGTTCCAAGGAATTATAGACTGAAAAAGCTAAAAGTCCATTCGGAAGAAGCAAATGAAAAAAATCCTTCAAATGCCTGTACTTGAATCAATGAGGTCATGAGAACCTATTTAGTGATTGACAAAAGTTAGAGCTTTTTTTTGCCAAAATATACTGCAGCAAAAAATATTATCGATCTTATGGTTTTTTTTTCAGTAATATTGGTTACTAGACAAGTACCACTGTTCACAAAAGAAGGTGCCAACTTTTTTCTTGCCCTAAATGCTTAAAAAAAATTTTGTGATAAGAGATAATGATTCTGTAAAAAAACCAAAGAACAATGAAAAAAACAACTGCAAAAAAATCGTCTTTAAAAATACTAAATATTTCAATAATGATACTGTTCCTTTTATAAATTTTTGTTAGCAATTTCCTTGTTTTAGAACCCTTTTTAAAATTAAAAATGTTAATAAAATATTTTCGAGCATTTTACAATGAAGAATCACGAATCAGCATGAAGAATGTCTTTCTTTTTTTTTTCGTTTTTTCTTTATACGTTCTACGGAATTACACCGTTCAATTGCATGTAGAAACTCTATGGATAAGGGTCCTTCAGCAGGTACATCATCTTCAACATTTGAATCAAGCATCTATCTAAAAAATAACTTTCTCTGTGTGAGACAAGCTTTTATGTTATAAATTGCCATCGATGAAATGAATTGAAACCAAGATGTCTGCATCTTTGCCTTCTGATTGAAAAGCAATTTGCTCTAAAAATAGTTTTTTTCATGTTGTTTACCCTATATATTTTATAATTTATTAAGAGGTAATATGATGTTGCATATCTTCAATTTGCGATTTTAGTTTAACGTTCTCTTTTACAATTTTCTAAATAAAAAATCTGTATTTCTAATTTTCTAATTTAATATACAATCATTTCACGAGATAAATCTATCCCATAAATGACCGATTACAAAAACATTTACAAAATATTCAAAAAATGGATTTTTTTCTACGAAAAAAGAATATGAAAGTGCAATTGGGTTCGTTTTCTTTTTCTTCGTTTAAAAAAATGAACCAAAAATGAGAAAAAAATGTTTTCTCCTTTTTGTGTCCATCCGCAAATTGCATTCAGATTTTTAAATGAAAGTTAAATGTGTGCTCCTTTTTTTGTTCCATGCAAGCGGCATAGTCCTTGAAAAAACAGCATTTTAGACATTCAAGGACAATCATTGAAAAAAGAAACTTTCAATCAATTTTTTTCCAGCCTAATTCTGAAAAAAATTGATTGCAAATAAAATCAAGTTTATTCGGCTTCAATTTTAAAATAAAAAAAGAAGAAATAGGAAAAAATTTACAAGTTGAATTTTGGCATCAGATTTAGTTTTCTCAAAAATATTTATTTTTTTGTGTATTATTTTTTATTACTAAATTTCATTGAAAAACGAAAGGGAAAATGAGAAAGAGATCAGTGTTGGCAGCCGTCCGATCAGTTTTTCAGCCGTATTCTGAAAAAAAAATTGATGGAAAGTTAGTTTATTAAAAATAAAAAATTCTAAAAAAAAGAGCCGAAAAAATCCGCAAATTACATACCGCTTTTTTAATGAAATGTGTGTTCCCTTTTTTTGTTCAATGAAAGTAGCATAGTCCTTGAAAAAACAGCTTTTTTGACATTCATGGACAATCATTGGAAAAAGAATTAAAAAAGAGGAAGAGAGCAGTGACACTGGCAACCTTCCAATCAGTTCTTCAGCCTTATTCTGAAAACAAAAAATTCTTTGAAAGTCAGTTTGTTATAAATAAAAGATTTTGAAAATCTGCAAAACAAATACTGACTTTTACGTAAATTTTAAACAAATGGTTACTTAAAAAACTGAAAAGAACACAATAAAGTAAAAACTAAAAAAGCCATTTTCTGAACTTTCAAGCAAAACTTTTAAATCTTAAAATTTTGGGATAACAAATAAAAATTCTGTAAAAAAACTAAACAATATTGAAAAAAGTGCATAAAAATCGTGTTTCAAAAATTAAATATCCCATTGGTGAAATTTTTCATTTTTAAAATTTTTATTAGCAGTTCCCTTTTTTAGAACTCTTTTTAAAATCAATAATGTTTATTTCAATTTCTTTAATTATGCATTTTTTTTAGTGAAAAATGTGTTTATTTAATTTTTTGTTTTTTTTTTATAAAAATTAATTAGTTTTCCCAAATAATTTATTGAACAATATCTATAAAATATTCAAAAAAATAAGCACCTTTCATTAATGAAGAAACGACTTTTATGTCATTCTTTTTTTCTGCCCATAGTTTACTTCATTCGTTCGATTAAGAAAAATCTTTTGAAAACTATTTTTTTGGCTCTTTTTTTGGATTTTTTTAACAAGAACTAATGTGTTTGTTCATTAAAATAAAAGGCAAAAACATACATTTTTTTTGTTCGATAAACTGAAACTTTTTTTATTAAATGCAAAGAAAAAAAAATTCGTTCCTTTACATCGCAAAACAAATAAAAAAAAATAATAGAAAAAACGAGGGAAGATAGTTTCGAAAATTATATACGCTCTCGTTTTTTTAGTTGTCTTTTTTTTTGTCTGACCAATCTTTTTTTTAGCTGTTGGAACGCAAAAAGAGACACTCTTTTTCAGTTTAGTTCGATATTTGGTGTGTATGCACACATTTTTCCTGCATATTTTTTTTTATCGTTGATGTTGTTGCAAAAATAATGACTCCCAGCATAAAAAAATCAAAAATAGTCAGTCAAAGCATAAAAATGTTTTACTGGTTTTTTATTTCTCGTTAAAAAAATCATCGTTTTTTTTTAAAAAGCGATTATTTTTTGCTATGAATAAAAGACGTGTTTGAATAGTTAATACATTTTATTTAAAAAAAATTAAAAGATAAACTTATTTTTACCAAGGGCAGCAATTGCAAAAACGGCAATTATTCCAACAACTACATCGCAGCCCGTTGAAGGAACACACATTGTAATGATTTCGCTTTTAATAATTGTTGTTATAATTCTTGCAATGATTCTTCTTGAGCAAATGGTGGCTCCATTTTAAGAGTTTGTTCTTGTTGTTGTTGTGGTGGATTAATAATCTGTACGGGATTTTTTGTAGAAACTCTACGGATATAGGTCTTTTAGTAGGTACTGATAATCATTTATTTTTGACAATTACTATTTATGATTTTATTTAAAATCATTTATTTTCAACAAATTTTTCTCAGATATATACGATCCATTAATTATTTAATGTCTTATAAAAATAAATTCGATATTTGTGAATAAAAAAAACTGCTGAAGAAAATATTTAAAAAAGTAATAATAGTGAGTCGCATAATTTTGGTAACAAAGAAATTGTTTATTTGGGTGTATTCTTTTTTTTGTTATCTTTTTCCGCTGTTTATTTTTTCTTGCGTTATAAATCAGAAAAGTCTTTTAAAATTGATAAACACAACGGGCGTTCATTTTTCATCCGAAACAAATATTGCAAAAAGGATTTTTTAAATCTTTTTTTCTCATTTTTACACAAAAATCGGTTTTTTGCACATTCGGACAATTCTAAGAGTTTAAGAAAATTTTTTCATTTTTTACTTAAATGAGGAGGACTGGTTGATATATTTTTCGTTTTTATCGAAAGTAACGGAAGTGCCATCAGGAAGTTTTTTTATCAAGCAGATTCTATGAAAAAATGAACTACACAGCTCATACATAAAATCATAAAAATAGTTTTTAAACTGAAAATGAAAACAAAAGGATTTAAAAGATTTGATGAAAGATTTTTGGGAAAACACATTTAAGTTGATACATAAAAGGCGACGAAAAATGTAGTAATTTCTCGAAATTTCCAAACGATTTTTTCCTACTCAATGCCTCAAATTTTGTAACTAAAGTGACATTAGTACATATTTTTAAAGACAATAAATAAAATTATTTTTTTTAAAAGAAATTTTTTGAAAAAACAATTGTTTTTAGATGTTTAACAAAAGTCAGTAATAATTTTGTTTTGAATTTAAAGGAACACCCAATTTATTACCAAAAAATTATATATTTTCCGTGTTTCACAAATTTTGTTGAAAGTTGCAGTTTTGTAGAAATGGCGAAAAAATTTTGAAAGACGCAAAAAATTACATGACATAAAGTGCTTTATTACAAGTTATTTACTCTTTTTCCAAAACAAAAATAGAAACAAGATTTTTGTTCGACAACAAACAAAATAAAAAAATTATTAAAAAGTTGTGTTTATGTTTTATATGTCAACAAAAATCATATCTTATCAACGCAGCAACATTAAAAAAAGTGTCAACAAAATACATTTTTTTTGTTCATTTTTCGTTTCTTTGGTTTTTCAGCAATAATTTACTTTGGTCTTCGCCGCCGCTTTTTTATTAGTCTTATCTTTTCTGAAAGGTTTGATGCAGTATAAATTGATTGGATGATTCCTTATATTGGACTAATTTTTTTTATTTTTATTGGACTTACAAGATTTCTACAAACTATGGACAGTGACATCGAAGGGCAGCAGTTAGTTGAGGGTAAGTTGGGAATGTTCGGAACTAATACAGCTTTGCCCTCCCCCCCTACTCCCATGCAAACTATTTAGTCTTACAAAGTGGAAAATAATTTTCCACTCTCTTTCCCACTTTCTTTATTTTCGTGGTGGGAAATTTTGTTTATGTTCGGGGACGAAAGTTTCCACTTTGCAAGACGTACCACAGGCCTGATATCTCGGCATTTCAAATTTGAAAAAAAAAAACCATTCTCTTTTTGGTAAAGTATAAATTTTAGAAGGTAATCCCCCCAAAACAAATGATCACAAAGCTGCCAAAAACAGGTTAAAGAAATACAAAATCTTTGCTCTTCTTATTGGAGTAATTTTGGGTATTTTTGGAGGATGTTTTTCTACCGAATGGAAAATTATGGAAGCATTTTGCGGTAAATAGTACTTACTTTCTATTATTTTTTATCCTATTTTTCTAGGGATGCTTGGTGGAGGATTTTTTAATGTTATGATGTTGGATATTGGATTACGATGGATTGCAAAGAGTATAGTTGAAAAGAATATTGGTTCAAATGAAGAATATTTTTGGATAATTATCTTCTTATTTATTTGTCTTCCTGGAGGATATCGTGCAGGTGGCGTTGGTGCAAAGATTTATGTAACTAACCCTGAATTATGCAATAAGCTTATAAAATCTAAATGTCCCAATGTTTCCATGATAGGATCAAATTAAAAACTGAATTAATTTTTACTGGCAGAAATTTTGGAAAATCATGAATTTTTAGCATTTTCTTTTACAATTTTTTATGCTCTAGTCCTTTTTTTAAAATTTTCTTTGTAAAACTTTTACTTATTTCGAAATAAACTCAAAATATTTCTGACACACTTAAAGGGAAGAGAATCGAACTTCTAACAAATTTTTTTATGCTATGTAAAGATTCTTTACATTAAAAACTTTGTTCCTACTTTTGCACTATCTTTCATTCTCTACTAAAGAATGAAAGGGAGTGCAAGAGTGGAAACAAATTTTTCATTCTTTTTCAATGAAAGAGGAACAAAGATGTCATAAGAAAATGTGTTACAAGGGCAATCAAAAAAAATAGATAACATCAGTTAGTTTAATCAAATTGAAAGAATTTTGTGCTTTCGACAAACTTTGACTCATTATTAGTTATATAAAATAAATAACAATGGAAAAGAACAGAAAAAACAAAAATTAAATTTATATGCTATAGTTATATATAATTTATTAATTATTTAATACAGAAAGAAATTATGCTGTTCACTGATCATAAACCAATTGCACTCGAAATAATAATGATTACTGCAATAATTATCTTACTTTTTTGTATACATTTTTTACAAACGAAATAAATTAAAAAAAGGGGTTTAAACTTTTATGATAATTTAAACTTTTATGCTAAGGGACTTTATTTGATATAATTGCCGAACAGTGGTTGAATTTTTTTCTATGTATATTTTCTGTATTTTATGCAAATTTTACTATTAAAAAAAACTCATCCATTATTCGACAATTGTTTATTTCATCATTTAATGTTCTGAATCTAAGAAATATCTCAAAACAAAAATTTGAATTTAATTTCAAGAAATTTTAAATATACAAAAGTTACAGTATGTTAAATACATACTGTAATTTAAAATTGCTTACCAAAATTTCTTCATCAAATATTCAAAGCTCTCGAAAGTACCATAAAAGCAATATAAAAAACAAGTTTCTAAAAAACAATGTTTTTTTAAAATTCAGCTTTTTCAGTTTTTTTCTAAAAAAATTAGCGCTTTATTCGCAGCCATAACAGACGTTGACTCTTTAGTTTTTATCCACTTTCCTGTTTGCAAAAAAAACTCTTAAATAAAATTGTAAAAACAAGATTTATTTAAAAAATCAGTAAATAAAAAATCACGGTAAAAAAACAAAAAAATTAAACAATTTCAATTTTGCAATCAGTAGTAATTTCAAAACCAGTTTCAGAAATCATTTCAGCGAGTAAATAATGATCATTTGTAATATAAGCAGCATCTTTAACACAAATATTACCATTTAAAAAATAAATCAAATAGCACTTTGCACCGATCCTTTTCTTCAATGGACTGGGAGTTGAAGGCTTTTCACAATTTGTTTTCCAATAAAAACAAATATAACCTTGATCTTGAAGAGATTCAATTACATTAACTGCATTGTTTTCTTTTGGAAGTAAGCCATATATTGATTGTCCATTTTTATTTGTAATTTTAACTAAAAATTGGAAAATTTTGGACAAAGAAAAAAGGAAAATTTACCTTTGACATTCGATTGAACACTTTCCATAATATCGCTCAATTCATTGGGAGTAAAAATAAAACCTCTTTTAACTAAAAAAATGTTAAAAATGGTAAATTAATTACTACGAAATACCAACGTATTCTGTAAAAAAGTCTAATTTCATTTTATTAAATTGAATGTTCGGTAAAAATTCTTGCATTTCAACTTTGATTGCATCATTTATGTTATAAGTTTCAACATTTAATTTCTTTTGTTTTTTAATAGCTTGATTTTCTGACCATTCATATGCCTAAATTATTTTATAAACGTTTAAAAATACATTGAAAAAATTAAAACTAACCGCTTGAAACAGTTCTTCATATTTTATAGCAAAAGTTTGTCCAAGAGCAATAATTTCTGTAACAACAGATTTTTCTGTATTTAAAAATTCATCAGGTTTAAAAATGCTTTTAAAATTTTGAAAAATAAAGTTTTGAATTGGTTTCTTTGTTTCAATCAACGAATATTTGTTTGAGATTTCAAAAAGTCGGATAATGCTGGATATATTCAGTTCCATTTTTGATAAGAATTTATCACAAAGTTGTTTGAGATCTTCAATTTGATAAAATTCTGCCATATCCAACATGGTAAAAATATTTTCATTTGTAAGATTACATTTTCCAGAATAAATAAATGTAAGTAATCGTTTAAAATCATCGAATTTGGAGGTTCGAATTTCGATTGCATCATTCTTGGAAATCCATCGATCCGAAAGCATTGATTCAAATGTTGTGGAATTGTTTGATAAACTTAATTTATCAGCATATAATTTCTATAAATAATATTATAAATATTTTACAAAAAAATGAAAAAAGTTTTCTTACTTTTCCTTCAATTTCAAAAACAATATCAAATAATTCAGGATTTTGAGATTTGAATGCAGATTCAAGTTGTGGTTGAATTTTATTGACATAATTCGTTGATTTCATTTTCGACAATTTTGCAAAAGTTTTCAGAAAATCAGATGAAGATTTTTTTTACAAAAATGCAATCGTTAATTCTGAAAATGACAAGGATAAAAAATTGCATATATTAAGAAATAATGAGATTGCTAATAAAAAAAATGGAGATTACAAGGGATTACAGACTAAAAAAATTTATGCATTCGTTAGCAAAAAATCCAAAAAAAAACATGATTGCCCGAACTAGCAAGGAATGCGAAAAGAATGCAAAAACGAGGCAGATAGAAGGCGTAACACTAGAAAATCAAGGATTTTGGCAAAGTGTTTTCCCGTGTTACGTCTTCTTTTTTATTTTTTGCTAGTTCGGGTGCGTTTGCAAAATTCTTAAGACGAAAAACCAGTCGACTGAACGTTGGTTTTATCAAAATCAACTAAAGCGTGAGAGAGGCCCAATGCAAAAATTAATTGTGAAGAAGCAAATGAAAAAAATCCTTCAAATGCCTGTACTTGAAATAATGAGGTTATGACAACCCACGGGCTCATCGGGTGTCCTGTAGAGACGGATTTTGAGATAAAGGCATGGAATATGGTTAAAATTACTCCCAAA